>CABFOW010002783.1:26579-91428 GCA_902141385.1 Timema californicum | reverse complement strand
TCCAGTAGTTTCGGAGCCTATTCATTTCAAACAAACAAACAAACAAAAAATCAAATCATTCCTCTTTATAATATTAGTATGAAGTATGATTATGCCCGTGCGAATCCGGGATGGCCTGCTAGTATCTTATATTTTTAAATTATAAGAGGTCGTTCAAGATCTTAATAAACATTTAGTGTTAAGTTTTTCAGAGCCGTCAAAGAGGAGTAAAAAATCCTTATACAAATCTCTGTTATAACGTCTAAATCTGCGCTAATTGGTTTATCAGACATATCACTAGTTTAATCAAAAAAATATTTTATTATTAATAAAATTTAGTGGCTTTTCTTTCTCAATCATACGCAGTACTCATACCACGTTTTGAAAATCTCTTTTTTATATAATCCGTATAAATTTTTACTAGCACTGCGTCCTAGTTATATACATATATACTAATTAGGCTAATGAGAATAGGCCTATATATACATATATATACTAATTAGGCTAATGAGTTAAGAATAAGGAAAGTTGAATTTAAAAGGTGTGTACCCGCATTTGGTTTGAGGGAGAGTGAAAAACAATTTTGTAAAAATCATACTCTGTACACCTGAACGAAAATTGAGCCCCTTATCTTCATGTCATCAGCAGTCTGGTATAACACGAAAGTGACGCCTTAGACCACGCAGCCACTGAAGCAGGCTATATATTCTTTTTACTTTAATCATATTAAAATCTTCATTGAAAATAATTCAAATCTTTGTGTCTCATTCTAACCTAATCCAAGATTTCCTAATATTTATTTCATGAAATTTAAGTTGAGTATTACCTTGTATTATTTCTTAAAAATTCCGATATATCTCGCCTCTTACTTTTACCTCAAACAATGAAACAATTAATATCGAGCGATTGTTCCCGCTAAAGTTATATACACCAATGACTTTACGAAGACGAATAGAAGGGTGAGAACAAGAAGGCGGAAGTGGGGGGTCCCCCCATCATCAAAGTAAGAAAAAGGTGAGACCACTTTATCTGCGTCTACAAGATGCGAGAGAAGAACTTTGTTTCTGTTTTCCGAGAGACTTCCTTCCGCGCTTCGGTGTGACAACTTCTCCACCTCTCCAATTAGTCTCAGCTACTATTCACTCGTGATTTGTAGCACGACGCTACCGAGTCACTTCTCTGCGTCTTCATTTTCATCTTCATTCTCTCAGCAGCATTGAGGAGAGAGAAAATATTGAGGAAGATAGACACAGCCTTCAAAACATGTGTATTATTTTTTTTTAAATGTATTATTGTTTTTCAAAATAGCTTTTACATATGTAGTTTGTTTAGGTTATGTAGTTTGTAGTTGAAGGGGATGTCAGGGTTCAAATCTAGTTCGTATGAATCTAAGGTCATCAACCTCCCTCCTAGCATATACACGCATATTTCCTTTAAAAATATTCCTTCTTAATTCCTACCCTAATGGTGTATTTAAAATTCATCTTGTCCGGACGGCTAGTAAAACACGCTGTAAAACTAAAGATATATATGTACGATATTTTGTATAGATTTTTATATATTACTAATATTTTTAGTTTATTCAAACCTTGGTTCAATAATTTAAACATTTTCCTTAGTATATTTATAATGAAATAAACTATTGTGTAAAAGCCTCTTCTCAAGCTATGGGGGATAAACTGATTGAGAGTTGTGCCATTAAAATTATGATTTAACATATAAAATATAGGTGTATAACTAAACATTGTGGTATATTGAAAACTCTTTGAAACTAGTGACGTGTTTCGAGGGCTAAAGCTTTATTTTGTGTGTATTATTGTTACCTAGGCTATAATTACATATTTTTAAATTATTTCTAAATCTTATAAAACAAAGTGTCGGTCTGTATGTTTGTCTGTTGCCTAAGATCTTTGGAATATCTTAACCGATTGTGATGAAATTTATTATCCTGTAAGATATTTATTGAGTTAGGTCTCAGCTTTTATAACATCACGCTAATACTTCAGAGAGGTGAGTAATAAACACGTAATATTTAAAAGTAGAGAAATATTTGAACAAATATAATGTTTTAGTTATTTGTCTAACCTCTGGGTTGGGGCTATACACTTTTGTACTAATTACGTTAATGTGTGAGGAATGTTGAAGAGTGAGTTTATATGAAATGTATCGTCACTTGCGGGGAGAGACTGGAAAACCATTTAGGAAAAACGCTCTCAGTACAGTAGACTGGGGCCAGAGCCCCTAGCTCGCCATCGTCGGTAGTCCAGTATATTTAAAGAGTGATGCCTTAAATCGGTGGTTTACAACTTTTTCAGGGCCTTACTCCAATTTATGTCTTTGAGACTATCGCGAACCCTTGATAAGCTACAAGCTTTCTTCTCCTAATGTTTTAATTACTATTTTCACTGAACACTACCACACGACCTTGCTATGAGCATTTAATTAGCCTTTAACCTACATATATATTAGAGGAAATGTACTTTTACTTTTGTGGAAAGTGAAGGTGAAAGTGAAGTACATTCTTGGAATTTTAATCCTGATTTAATTACTACCGACAAACCAAACCAAACAAGCGTGATATACGGACCACGTCTTTAATTTAATTACCATAATTTGCTTGTATAATGATTATTCAAATGCGACTAAGAAGTCTCAAAAGAGAATCAACGAGCCCAGTAGGGTTTTGTAAAATATAGGCCTACTAGCAGCGCCTTTCACCAAAACACAAGATTACTGTGGCAAACTAAGTAAGAGGGAAACTGTCAGAGTCGAAAAAACCAAATAAATCCAAACAGTAACCTAGTAATTTTTATAGTTGTAACCACTTATTTGAATTTTTCAAATCCCTATAATAATTATAAAATCACTTAAGAAGTAAACAGAGAACGCTAACCTCGTTGTAAACCACTTTCTACTGCTGAAGTAGGTTATTGGCATAAATTAGTTTAAATTTAATTAAAATGATTATAACTAAATTTGATGTATCTATTTTAATGGAAAAGAAACTCTCCCATTTGCTTTTAATATCTTTAAAATATTTTAAGAAAAAACATTACTACTAATAATTATTTAGTTCTAAAAAATAAATAGATAATATACCATAAATATATATATATAATAATATATTTTGAACATTGTTTGTACCGTAAATTTGTTTTTTCAAAATTATTCAGCTTTATTTAAAGTTTTTAGTTAGGAAATAGCTTCATAAAATTGTTTGTGTTCCATTTTCATTTTGAATGGCAATAATAAAATATTCTATAAATTACTGTAATACGATCTTCAGTAGATGGTTTTAATATTAACATCCAATTTTAATTAAACTTTATTTGAACGTATTTTAAAAACAAACAATTGGTGTACTGTGCATCAGTACAAAATTATATTGTTTACAAATTTAAGCTGAAATAGTTAATCTCAGTAGATATTAATAAAATATCATTGAGATTAAATATATCTTTAATGAAGCCAACTATAAGCAATAAGATTAAATTTATCAGTTTTGTTAAAACTTATTATAATTTTTTATTATAGATAAAATTATTCTAAAATATTACGTAGAGTTAATTTTATTCATTTTATTATTAATTACAAACTATGTCTAGAAATATAGAAAGTGTTACGTTTGTGCTAACATGACTGGTGAAGTTGGGATGAAAGAAAACACGAGCTAGGGTCATTGTTTTAAAAAGTGTGTAACAATTTTTTTCTGAACAAATAAAATAAAAAAAATTCTCAGTATATATGTTAATTTAATTTCATACACAAAGTGATTTCAACAGGTCTTGAATATTTGTCATGAGCATCGTGGAATTTGAAAAGGAATTTATCATTTCATTTCATATGTCCATGTTCAAATTAGGATAGCTGTTGAAATCATCAACCGTGTAAAATTAAAATAAACGTAAATTTTGAAACTTTTTTTGAAATATTTTGTTCCAAAAACGGGTTTTTGTTATAAGAATTGCCTAAATGATTATTATAGCTCATATTCACTTCCATGCTACCTTAACGTTGTAGAATAATAGTTTAGGAGATTTTATGATTTATTAATAACTAGAGTTTGCCTGAAGCTTCGATCAAATTAAAGTCGTGTAAATTTACTGATTTGTTCAGTGAAACATCTAAGCTACTTTAAAAAAATCAGAAACGTGCGTCTGTCATGCAAAATGTTCTATATGTCAACGACGCCACACTAATTTATTTAAATTGATTAAATGGTTTATTGAAGCTGCGGTGCTTAAAGCTATGAAAGTTTATAATATTGGCACTCAAATGTTCTTAGGGATGGTCTTAAGACTATCGAATAAAGATTGATATCGGGAGGCTAAAGCTAGTGACAATATAAAGGCTATCGGCCACTTTACTATTTTACGTGTATTATGAACTTAATTTATTTGTAAGCTATTTGTAAGATATATATATTCTTATGCAGAGAACACAAGGTTGGTACTGTTTCTACTCGTGCGTGCATGCGTATAAACCCTGCTGCTACCGTTATAACCTGGCTAGTGGCTACAACGCTCAAAATTTGTTAAACAATGGCGGATAAACCAGCGCGAGAAAACCGATGGCATCACGTGGTCGCAAAAGCTAGGTTGTCTTTTAAGTACTAATTTCAGTGTCTGCAAAAATGTTTTCAATAATTTTGTACAAAGTTTACAAAATGTAATTTATTGTACGCCTACTGACATTTAAATAATTTGCTAATACATAACTATAGCCTTACAAAATACTCGTCAATTTTTTTTTTATAAAAGTCTGAATTAAATGTTCAAACCTTATATAAAGTTAGAGCTTGGACCTGTGCTTACTAAACACGTGAACCAAGATTTTAACCTTAAAAAAGATTCTGATAGGCGAAACCTCATGAAAGACAACGTGTCACCATGGCTACGACCATTTTAACTTTCAGATAAAAGTTATCAGGTACTTAAATCTCCCGATAAAAATATGATAGGTGAATACCTTTTATCTAACAGAAAATGCTATCTGGTGGTCATAAGACGTACTTTTAGATTATCAACTAGTTAACAATATTTATCTGCCAGATTAATATGTATCAAGGAGTCATTATAACGGTCCTTAATGTAACTGGGAAAATGAAGTTATTGTTCTTTTGTAGAAAGGCAAAGGCAGTATGGGTGAATGTAATAATTATAGGGCAATTAGTTCTTTAGTATTATAGGCTAAGTTTTTGGAAGTCTTAATTGAGATGGTGCGTGAACCTAAAATAAATACTTTAAGTCCAACATCAATGAAACCAAACTAAATAAACCTAATATATACATAACCCATAAAATAACTGATAAAGTACCTACATTTAAGGTGGAAATGCAAGCACATTAACAGTGGCTTTCTTACGTGAAGGTATTGTTGCAACGAACACCAAAATTATTTGTTTAGAGTTTAGATATTAGATTTTAGATACAAAACTAAAAACATAATATACTGGCAAAGTCATTAAAAAAATCGAAAAGTAGTTAAATGTAAGATTCAAATGAAATATTACATGGAGGCATTGCTCTAATGATCAACAAATTAAATACTTTAAAGTTGTTATCTAAGAACCAAAAATAAATTAAATTTAAAGAAGTTATTTATAGTGAGCGCTATGTTTCACCAAACATAATTAAGATTTTGGCTTTGTACCAAAGAGTTAGAAAGAATATTATTCGCAGCGTTAATGCTTTCACACAATCGAAAGCATTAATAGCTCTACTCAAAACCAGTACTTTATGCAAGCAAGAAGTTACCAAAATAAATGCAACCTTGGCCCCCACCTCCTCCACACAATGGTTGAATAGAGTGTCATGCTTTATACTAGCATCAAGCAGTCGTGATGTATGCATATTTCTTACACTCAGTGTTTTCGTCACTAACTCACTCGCTTATGAGATAGCGTTATATTTTCTTTGCTTAATCGGTTCCAGAAAAAAATGGAATGGAACATAAACGTCTCTTCTCGATCCTAAAACTGCTTTTTGAGTTTACTGGCGACAAAAAGATAAACAATTGAATGTACAAACCGATTTAGAGTATTATTATACATCCAACTTCTAAAGAGACTTTTCTCGAATCTCACCTAAGTCAAACTCGAGTATCCCCTTTTGTGGTGCCAATCAAACATGATACAAGTGATTTTGAGTTCAATAAAACTTCAGTATCACGCGCTCATAACTGTATTTGCGTTAAACCCGACAACCGTATCAAGTAGCGTTAATAATGAGTCAGCAAACCCAAACTTAGAGTGATACGATACAGTCTTGACCCTCTTAAGAATCAATAATACGATCTTAGGCTCAGTAGCCGACTGAGCTAAACATTCTGTTTAGTAATATAGCGTTTGTTTATTAGAAAACATATGCCTATCTGTCATTTGTCGTTTATAAAATCTGAATTACTCATAAACCTATTTTATGGATTCACATTTATTTCACTATATAGATATCTAACGCGCTAGTTTCATGTTGAGCTATAAAACCGAGGATGGGGAGATCGAGGTTCAAATCTTGCTCGGGTGAACTGGGGTGGTTTTCCCTTAATGGTTTTCCACTCTCCCCCACGCAAATGCGGGGTCACTTTCTCTATATTCAACCTTCCCGACTCCTAACACATTAGAGTAATTAGTACTTAGGCGTAAAAGCCAAACGGGTAGTAAGACGTGGTGCTAAGTATTATTATTATTGTTACTATTATTATTAGGTGACCTGATGGTCTAGGGGTAAGGTGTCAGACTTCTATGCTGGCGGCCGGGGTTCAATCCTCGGTCCCGGCAAAGATTNGGTGCTAAGTATTATTATTATTGTTACTATTATTATTAGGTGACCTGATGGTCTAGGGGTAAGGTGTCAGACTTCTATGCTGGCGGCCGGGGTTCAATCCTCGGTCCCGGCAAAGATTTATCTGATTGCCAAACCCTTCCTTCACCTCTAACAAGACATCTTGTGAATGTGAGGAATGCCATGTCTCCACCGTGGTTCGGATTCCACGTTAAACTGTAGGTCCTTCATTTCATCTCACAATCATCCTACCATTACACATTAGCGTAAGTGCGTATAACCCGAACGGGTAGTATGACGCGGTGCTAATAATAATAATAATAATAATAATAATATTAATTCCCAATTTCCCTCGAAAAATATTATAAAAAATTGAATTTAGCTTATATCCCGTTCTTCTATTATGTGTGTGTATATGTGTGTATATATATATACATATATATATGTACACATATATACACATATATATACATATATACATCATAATTGTATATATATATAATCGCTTTGCTCGTTGTGGGCTCCGTCCCCAGACCCCCAGTGAGTGTAAGCTAATGTAATTCCAGCATTGTTTTGAACGTTGATTTATTTTTACAATCTTATGATTATAGTTTTCCCATAAATGTGTTAGACAGTTAAAAATTTTAAATTTTTGGAACTCTCCCGTTGGTCACAGGCTAGAAGCTATAATTTTGCCAAATTTCAAGTTTCTAGCTCAGTTGGATGTGGGTAAATATTATTGTCAGTGAGTGAGTGAGTCAGCCATGTGGCTTTATAGTAGGATATTAATATAATTTATATATACATAAATATAAATCAATTTACATTAAACAATTTAAATATCAACATTTTTTTATTCTGTTTAATCTTTTGCTTAGGTCAGTACCTAGCCCAAAAGTTGGTTTGATGAATTTTTAACTATACAGTACTGGATATCACTCAGCCTTTCAGCTTGTTCGTGCTGGCATTATCTGAAAGGAATCCATGTAATAGTTGAGTTCTGAAAGTGTGGTTATTCCCTGGTTATATTTATATATAATGATTCATTTAAAACATATTGTTTAATATATTATTTTTAATATAATTTATTTAAACTAATTTAGATGTAAGTTATAGAATATGGTATAAGTAACTTACATTACATACCGACAACATTGTGAGTACAACGTCGAAGAGGAATTGTATCTGGGTGTATGTGAATAAAGAATTTCGAATGCGGCTGCACTTGATAAGATGAACATAATCGTCCAGACCTATTTCACTCCACTGCATTATTTGTCTCAATCAATCCTCTTCAACAAATGCCATTTCTTAAAACGTGCGAACCTAATTCTGTTTCCATTCCGATTCAGAAATACTTTCTCAACCAATTTATCTTCACGAATGAAATTGGACCTAATGGCTATATCGTATTTAATTTGTCCGGACATGTTTTTGTATCTGTCTAGAAACATTTTAAGGCTTATGTTCCCCTCCTTATAGCTAGTTTGAGGGGTGTTTATGTGAGGGGTTGGTTACAGGGGGTTGAATGATGGTTGACATCATAGTTGTTGTGTCTGTTGACCTCCCTTCGTTACCCCTATTGCACCCCTACCTAAAAAAAAAACGACCCCCATAGAAGCGTTAATGGATCTCAGACTGATGGCTAAGCGGGCCACAGTGACGTACACCTTCCCCCCCAACCCTCATCTCCCATTATCACGCTCCTTTTGTTCTGTTACAATCCTTCTCTTTCTAACACAATATCACTTTCTCTCTTACCGTATTTTCCTTCTCGGTCTATGAAGCTGCAGTGTATTTATGTTTTCACGAGCAACACAGCGTTTTAATCTTAAATACGTTTTTTTTTATCTAGATGGGGGGGGGGTGGAGTGGCGGTGGTTCATTTATTAGAACTAGAATAGAATAGTTCATCAACTATATAATTTAAACCTTTACTAAAGAGAGCAAAAATTCATTATAATGGTTAATGGAAGAACAAAGAAAGCTGAAGTACAGATTTATAAACATTCTTTCTTTGCAGTAGCATCTATTGTCAAGTTTTTAAATATAACATTACCCTCACTTTTCACCAGTTATTTTCACGCATGTTAGTTGTTATTTGGGTAGTTTTATCATTAAGTCAATTCGTCAAAGGAGTGGTGGTGACAGCTAGCAGAAAATGCATAGGCCATTAAAGTAAAACATAATTAAAACATATTATTTGTGGTGAAAGTTTTGACTTACAAAAGTGTCAACCAATCAATATAATTTTTTAGAGATCATATGGTTTGGAGAATGGATATATGAGAGTAGTTCTTGTAACTTTAAATAGCTTTCAGCTACCACCACTCCCATGGTGAACAGACTATAGATACGTTCCAGAGATGTGAAGCTTTGGTCTTCCTCTTTCATGGGTTTTGGTAGAAGCCTGGTTGTCGGTGTAATTTGAGGGAGCGTGGGTGACTTTTAATCCACTGTGCTCAAGAGGTGCAATGCCATGTTGAGTATTCTTTCACATCTTCACCCTCCTGCCCTCCTTCAAGTAATATTACATATTATTATTTCCTTTAAAATATGTACCAACTCTATACGACACACTAGTAATTATTGATAAGCTATGACTAAAAGTTTAACTTTTATATTAACAGAAACAATTATTTTTTGAGGTACATTCATAATCATTCGACGTTTTTGCCTCTGCGAGTCGTCTGGAACATCTTCTTCCATTCCTGTCGCTCTTTCCAAACCTCTCACTCAGCCACGCGTCTCCAATCCTCTTCTTTACCTTCCATATCCATCTGCGCTTGGTCCATCCTTCATGTCCGTAGTCTTCCAACAGGTCTTTTGCCCTTCTCTTTGTTCTTTAAAGCTTTCTTAGTCATTTTGTCCCTCTCCATTCTCATCACATGACCTAACCACGGCAAACTCTTTCTCTTTTGCGTCTTTTCTAATGATCTTACTGTATGCAGTATTATTATTAGCACCGCGTCTTACTACCCGTTCGGGCTATACGCACTTACGCTAATGTGTGATGGTAGGGTGATTGTAAGATGAAATGGAGGACCTACATTTTAACGTGGGATCCGAACCACGGTGGAGGCCTGGCTCTCCACACATTCACAAGTTGTGATTAATACACGTCTTGTCAGAGTTGAAGGAAGGGTTTGGTAATCAGATAAATCTATGCCGGGACCGAGGATTGAACCCCGGACCCCCGGCACAGAAGTCTGACACCTTACTCCTAGACCGCCTGGTCACCCTGTATGCAGTAATCTTATTTCCTAGTTAGCAGAAATCTTCCACATTTTCGAGTTCCTTTCCATTGATTGTTACTTTCTTTGCTGGGTTTATGTCTCTATCCACCTTCAATTTCTGGCTCTTTTCCACGTTCATGTCTAATCCATATCATTACATTTATATATATATATATATATATGATATATTTCTAAAAAAAATAATTATAAACTAAATTAACATAGTAAAAGCAGGGATAAAAATATAAAATACCGTATATTTGATTTTTTTTTCTTTGAGTCTTACCGCCCGTATAAACCATTTGTATCTAATTACACGTCTATATTAGTGATGAAGTTAAAATTTATAGAAAATATACTGTCCTTTCATTTTGGTGAAATAAGAGTGGAAAATATTTTAGCAAAAAAAAAACACCCTAAGGACATCCAACTGGGATTCGAACCTCAGCATTACCTTTCTAGGAAAGCCAAATAAGATTTACCTGACACTCAGTACAATTGCCCAGCTATGTGGGTATACTATTAATTTATCAATTTACAAGAAATTCAGAGGAATTGTTTCATTAATAGAGTTCCCTTTTGTCAAGCAAACGTTTTCATTCTATATTTATTAAAGCATAACAGATCTTGTGTCACATCATAATTATTATAGAACATTAATATTTCTTTAAATATATTTACCTGTTTTTATATGTAAAATATGAAAAATGATTATGGAATATTGTAAGCTTTGGGTCAATCAACATAACAATAACTTTGAAAGATATCAGATAAAATTCAAACAATACTGTTTGGTAACAGTAAACATGTATAGAGTATGTGTATTTTTATTTGACAGCTGTCACTTTTGACAGATATTATTTTTAATTATTTATTTAGTACCGCGTGTTATCATAACCCATCTAATTACTCTAACGGATTAGAAATTGGGAAGATTGACCTTAAAGGAAGTTAACCCACATTTTCGTGGAGGGAAATTGGAAAACCATTTAGGAAAAACCACCCCAGTTCACCCGACTGAGATTCTAACCTCGAACTCCACATCCTCGGCAGTCTAGCTCAACACGAAACTAGCACGTTAGTCAACTATGCCACCGAGATGGGAGATATATATTATCAATACCTATAAAATAACATTAATAATATAATAAATTAATATCAATATTGATTGCAACAAAGTATCTTTTTCTTTTTTAAATGTTGAAATTTAATAATCTTAAGTTGTATACACCCACTTAGGTGGTTTCGTGGTCTAAGCCACTAATAAACAGCAAATGACGGGAAAATTGAGGTTCGAATCTAGGTAGGGTGAACTGAGTTTTTTTTTTCAAATATGTTTTTACACTCTCACTCCACGCAAATGCAGGTAAACTTTCTATAAATATAATCATCCCCATCCCTAAAACCATTAGCATATAAACGTGTTACCAGAACTATATACTGCATCTCTCACAGTCAAAGATGCCATACGCAAAAATCAAAACCTATTATAAATTAGAAAAAGGTGTACTCGGAAGTGTCGATGTCTATTACCTAGATTTGATTCGTTTCCTGACTGGCTCCACGAATCATAATTCACACCTCCTCCCCTATACTATATGTTTTTACCAGATACTATATGGTCACGTGGTTTAATGGCCAGAACACACTATGGTGTATTGCATTGGCTCGTATCACTTCACGTTAGTTATGAAAATATTCCCATTTGGGTTTCCCCCCCCAGTTTCATATATTTTCTTACCAAGGAATATAGGTGAAAGAATTTCACAAGCACTTAAATTATTTATATTTTAAGGTAGTTGATCTATTTAAATTTCACGTAATGAAGGTTCCTTAGCATGGTAATCTTTTGGAGTAGTGTTTCTTAAACTGTTCCCAACAACGGAGCACTTGATAAGCTTACGATGCACTTACATATCACTTGTCGAAGAGGCAAATTTTCTAATGAAAGTGTTAATCTATCTGTATATTTAAATAACCTTGTTACATAAACACTCATTTTACAGTCCAATTTTCTTAGTAACAACCTCATATGACAGATATAAGAGATACTAAATCCATATCAAGTCATTTGATTCATCACTTTAAATATAATAATAAAAATCTGTAACACAACTTCCTTCAGAAGGGATGTAAATGTGTCAGTACCATGTCAAATGTGGCATTTAAAAGAACCCTGGAAGTTATGCAAAAGGCAAAATTAACATACTCTTTCTCACACGCTTCTATAAATTCTCATGTGCTGATAGAGTAAATTGGTTCAGAAAATTAAAGTTAAATATCTCACATAAATAAAAAAAAATATGGTACCTAACGCACTCTTTCTTAAACATCTGATTGTTTTATTACAAGATCTACAGGCAACACGCATTTTAAAACACATATAACATCTACAATTTTAACTATAAATGTTTTGGCAATGCAAATATCTATAGTTCTTTAGGTAGATGGATTACCGAGTGAGCTAAGTAATTTGGTATATTATTAAGATTGTTGTTTTCTTTTTTTTAAACGAAATTAACCTATATATTCTATATATTTTGATGATCAAATTAATGAGAACATGTATTCATATTGGATGTGTAAGAAGCTGGGTTAGCATGCCTGAAAAACAACAACTGAAGAACACAGGCACTTTAATAAAAACGACCAAAATCTTTTTGTATATTTATTGTACGTTCGAGACAATAACTGCAAGTTTTAAACACGTGGATTTTGCATTGAAAATATAATGAACTGAATACGAAACAACGCTGAATCAAAATGTGTAATACTCCTTTCCTATTTTTTTTATACTTTAAATATTGGGCTGTGTATATAGGAACTGAATATATGTCCACATCAAGAAAAAACCTCCGACTAATTAAACCTTCCAAATTCCTAAACCATTAGTGCAATTAGTACATAAGCGTATAGCCCGAATCGGTAGTAAGACGTGGTCTTATATATATAAAATTTATGAAAACGGGTTTGCATCGATCTGATCATTCTCTAGATAGCCTGAAAAACACATATCATTTCTTATTATTAAAATAGTGGTAATTCTGAAGAAAGGTCATATTTTCCTCTTTAGACTCACGAAACTATTTTACATGTACACATGGATACAGCGACGACCATTTTTGAAAATGGTGGTTTGTGATAACGAAGCCAGTGATAAACGTCGTTACACTTTAAGCATTACTAAAAATAAGATAGAAGCTTTTTTTCTCTCAAGAAATGATCCAGATGAAAAGTAAGACACAGCTAAGGATAATGTTATCGTGTTCCATTACTTTTGAATGTTTTTTTTATGCAAGAGCTTTGAATGAATGTAATCCCTAAAGGGTATGTATGTTTGTAGCAGTCACGCGTTTCATGGAAACATAGAGGTATAATGGAGGTTAAACAAATAATCTCATCTCAGATCTAGGAGCCCATTTAGTGTGATTCTTTGTTTAGGAACGACTTGTATCTTAGACCGAATTGATGATAGGTCATTTAAGATAACATAACGATTTTCGTTTACTTCCACAATATGGTGTTTATTTTTTCTTCCAATGATAAGCTAAAGAAGTTAAGATATAATATCAATGTATCAAAACAAAATAATCATGTAAGAGAAAATATTGAAATATAATGTTTCATACGGAGTACAAACAGTGGCTTAAGACACCAAGATTTCACATACGCCTACTTGAAACTTGTTTGGTAATGAAACTGAATAAAATCTTTGTGGAAGTGTATTGTAGGGAATGCGAGTTAATGCCAGTTTTTTGCAGCTTTTAAAGATAAACTTTTTTTTTGCAAAGATAAATAAAATATTGCTCCAATGAAAACATAAATTTTATTTTTTTCATCAGGTGGTATCGACTGTTCTTGAGTATCTTTCAATAAATTAGCGGTATTAGATGAAAAACTTTTTAAATAAAGAGAGAAGTTATCATTAAAATCCAGGACCTACAATTGAATATTCATTTATTTGTAAACTTTAATTCTTTGATCGTAAACCATATGTACCATATCAATAAAATTTACGTTTTATGAAATAATCATATTTGAGTACCTACCTTAATTTTTTCATTGTTATAAATCATTTTAACGTATTTATTGAGGTTTTTTGGGCTAGCTTTTCTATTGGATGTAATATATGACCGGGAGGGACATGACATTCAAGTTCGGTCTTCTTATATGTAGACTATTGGCCGCTCTGATGGCACAGATCTTTACCCAGGGTACACCATGGGAGGTTGTCTACAAGTCGTACCCGCAATGAGTTAATATGATTATGGTTATTTTGAAGTAGTGGAGCCGGTGCGAGTCTTAACCTAACCTAAGCCTAATTAACCAAACCCTGGTGACTGTTGGGATACTTCCCCTTAAAAGAAAACTACCCAAAGAATCTGCCTGGAATCAAACCCAGAACCTCTAAACCTTTAGCCAGGTGCATTGATGGGTCCAGTTGAGGTTTATTAAAATTGCATTAATACATAATTTAAACGTCAGTAAATACCCACTTTGGTGGCCAAATGGTCTAAGATGTCACACATTATACTGGACTTCCGATGATGGGGTGGTCGGGGATAATACTCCGGTCAAGTGTACCTAAGGTGGTTTATCCTAAATGGTTTTACTCTCTCCCTCCATACAAATGTGGGTAAAATTCCTCTAGATCCATCCTTCCTTATCCCTAAGAGATTAGAGTAGTTGGTAAATAGGTGTATACACCGCATGGGTAGAAATACATGGTTCTAAGAAAAATAAAGGTAGTGTTTTATTGAAAGTTAAGTGAAATTTTAGAGAATATAGGCAAAAAAATTTGTTAAAATTTTGCAATCTTTCTTATTGTCAAATGACACCAAGCTACAATAGTGAGTATAGAAGTATTCAAATGAAATGTGTTCACGTTTGTATAAAGGGAGAGGGGGAAACGACTTTAAAAATCACCTTAAATAAACCGGTCTGGTATTTGACTCAACCTCCCCATCACTGGTCAACAATACTATAAAAGCTTGATGTTCAGTAAGATTGATCACCAATGCGACTCCAAGAACTATTCAAGAAAATATGTATGAAAACTATATAAGAAAATATAAAAAAATATACAAATATATAATATATATAAAATATATAAAAATATACCTTTACACAGGCTGACTTTCGTAGCTCACAAGTACGTAAGCGTTTTAGTTTATATATATATATATATTTATTTATTTATTCCTTTTTTAAGGATATGGGGGTAATGGGTTGATGACGTGAAGAAGTGTTGTCTCTGGGCGAAGTTGTGTTCAGATACGTGTGTGTGGGTAGAGATAGAAAAAATGACTGCGTGAGTGTCCCGGCAACGTTAGTTTTGGTGTAACAGAAGGAAGTGGTCATTGAAGGTAGGCATATCCAGGTCACAGTGCAGAGTCACATTCCGAATATACCAAGGTGCTTCCACAATGATCCTCAGACACCTGCTCTGGAACGCAGGCATCATCCTAATATACGCTTCCACCAGGTGTCCTCAAGTAGGGCATGCATATTCGAGGATCTACCTGAGCAGCTGCTTGTACAATGTAAGACCGTTCCTTGTAGAAAGGGTGCTATGCCTGTTAAGAAGTTGGCCGAGTATTCCCAGCCTTTGCCTCGCCTTTTTAAGTCTCTCAGTGCGGTGTAGTCACCCGGTCAGTTTAGTGTCCAGCGTAAGTCCCGGGTACTAAGCACTGTTTGCCCATCTAATCTGCTCTCCAAACAGCAGGAGGGGGCTGGCCTGTTTAACTTTATTCTCCATGTGAAGGGCTCTGATGTGCTCTTCTCTGCGTTAATACTTGTCCTCCAGGTATCCAGTCACCCCTCCAACTACGTCAGGTGCGTCTGGAGTCACCTATCCACCAACTAACCTTACCACGACTCCGCTACTAGAGCTGTGTCTTCCACATACAGTGCCAAATTGGTGTCTGGTGATCTAGGAATGCCATTCACATATGGACTGAAGAGCCTCGGGCCCACGAGGGAATCCTGCGGCACTCCAGTCCAGATGCTTTTGACTTGGAAATTGGCGTTTCCAAATGTAGTGGAGAAGGTTCGGTGGGATATATAAGATTGTAAAACCTTAGCTAGGTAGAAGTGCAGGTTCAGGGAGTGGATTTTGAAAAGGAAACCTTCGTGCTAAACATGGTTGAAGGCCTTTGCCACGTCGAGAAAGACAGCATCAATGAGTCTGTTGATGTTTAAGTTCCTCGTGACTTGCTCTACGAGCGGGACGAGTTGGTGAGACGTAGCGCGTCCAATCCTAAAGCCGAACTGCTCGTCTACCAAGAATATGTTGGGTCATTTTCGTCAGTAGATGTGTCTCAAAAATCTTGCCCAAACAGTCGAGCAAGCTGATCGGTTGGTAAGACTAGGCTAGGGCGGCGTCTTTACCCGGCTTATGAAAGAAAAGGATGTTAGCGTGCTTTCAAAGCTCGGGAAAGTGACTCAGGTGCAGGACGGCCTTAAAAAACTCCACAAGGAAGTTAATCTTCTACAAGAGCAGCTCTCTGAGGACCTCGTTATCGATACCGTTGCGTCTAGGGGCCTTGTTTAGTCTTGGAGCAGCTAACGCCCACAACATTTCTTTCATATCCGTGGGTTCAGGTTCATCTAAGGGTTAGTATGAGACCGCACCGATAACCTGAGTCATGTGCGCAATGTGCATCGGGTCTGACGGGTCATGAGTCTGTACAAATTGTGCCTCTAAGTGCTCAGTGAGAGCATTGGCCTTCTCCTGGTCAGAGTTGGCCATTCCATTACAGTAGATGGCTTTGGTGTGGGAACCCGCATCAAGTTCCTGGTCATTCGCCACAGGGAGTTGTCCTGCACGCACAGGCTATCAATCTTTTCATCCCAGGCACTGTTCCGGTATTCTTGGAACATCCCGCGAACTGCATGAACTTTGCGGCTCCAATTGGCTTTGTCTACTGGGTTCCTCAAGAGTTGCCAAGCCTTCCTCAGCCAATTTTTCTCCCGGACGTGCCTGAAGATAGAATTGGGCAAATAAGCCAGTGGCGCCCTCTAAGGATGCTGCCTCAACGTCGAAGCTTCGAGTGGCCCTTTGATGGCGGAAGTTATAAGCTCAGCAACGCGATTAATTTCTGCTGTTGTTCGAAAGGTAGGGGTGGGTCCCAACTTCTTTCTCAACACATTCGTAAGCCTGTCCCAGTCAGTGTGCATAATGTTGGGTTTTTTTGTGGGGGGGAGGGGCATGAAGGACACTGCGCATCCCAGGTTTACAAGAATGGGATTGTGACATGAGTCTAGCTTAGCTAGAGACTTCAGCACTAACTGCCTTCTGGTCCCTCTGGAGACAACGAAGTCGAGAACGTCCAGGGAACCAATGGGATTTTGAGGGACGTGGGTGTGGTGGGAGTGCCGGAAGCCATCAAGCCATGTAGATCTATGACGCCGCGTAGTAATCCATCATGAGCGCACATACTCCTAGAGCCCCATGAAGGGTGCTTAGCGTTGAAGTCAACACCAATTAAAACAAGCAGCACCTCCATGTCAGTCCTCGTAGCCCAGTCGAACTGGTGGAAGTGAGGGAAGTAGATGGAAATGAGACGTACTGGGTCGGTAGAGGTCACCCGTTGGATAGCCGTTGCTTCCATGTTTTGGGGGAGTAAGTGAGATGACGTGATGCTCAATGTTCCTTCAGAGAGTTCGTATTGGCTCTGAGTAAAGTGGAGAACTCGTCATGAATGGTTCAAAGAATATGAACTGTGAAGCGGCCCAGGGAGTATAGAGGGTGGTTGGCTCGGTTTGTGCAAGTGCGGAGGAACGATACAAGGGCTGACTGAACAGTGAGGCACATCTCTCTCTCTCTATATATATATATATATATATGGCATGGAAAAATGTTTTCGAGAATATCACTCTCAGTACACTCTGCCAGTATTATAACTCCAAACTTTTCTTAATTGGAAAACCGGAGTAGACAATCCATTATCATAAATCACGTGACTAGCAGTCCATGATATCTTATTAATAAGCTGTTAATGTAGGATTAAAGATATAGCAAACCAAGTTTTATATATTTTATGATAAAACTTTGTTTTGGCCAAAATCAATCCAATTTTATTCATTGGATTTTTTTAGCACCTAGTCGTACTACCTGTTCGAGTTTTACAAATTTGTAGGCAAACTAGTTATGTTGGTCTGTTGGAAAGAGGGAGGTTGAGTTTATAGGAAACGTACACGAATTATCCTATGGGTAGATTGGGAAAATCACCTTCTGCCCACTCAGACAGGATTTGGATCACAATACCCCCGTCATCGGCAGTCCAGTTTAACACGATTATGATTCCTTTGACCATGCCAACACCAAAGCGAACTGGTTCATAAATATATCTAGTTTGACTTTCTACACCTAATAATCTCATCAAATTCTTAATATGTGTCATAGATATGATTTATTCAAATTATTCAGGAAAAATGTGATGTTCATGATAAATATTCACTAACTATTGATAAATTCTAATCTGTAGGAAATTAAAATAAATTGATCTATTCAAGCCATATTATATTCATTTTGGCAAAAAAAAAAATATTTTGTTAAAAACACAAAAATACTAACACTAAATCGCACTATGTTCCATCTCAAACCAAGCCGTTAAATAGCCCTTGCACAAAATATATTAATTAAAATAAAGGTAACATGGTTTCACGACCAACTCATTAGCCCCTTGCTCTAAATTCTTAGCCTAAAATGAGATACGTTTCCCTAAGGGGTTAATCATGTATTATTTACACCCTGTTTCCGGGTTGGTCTAACAGAGCATATGACATATCTAGTTCCTCACAGCCACTTCACCTCCAACACCCGCAACATCTCTTGACAAGAAGATACCTCGGGATGTGTGGTTCTCTGACGTCACACTACGTTACCCTAGAGGTACGCTGAGGGTGATAAGCTATCCCTCTAGGACTAAGACGTTAACATGACGTAATCACCCCTGAAAACCTTATTTGGGTACAGCCAAATTTTCATAGGAGGGGCCTTCCTAATTGATTACTATAAAAGCCACTAGATCTATATTCACGTATTCATACATCCAGCTATAAGATATTCAGATATTACTTTATATAAATATTGTTAATACCTAATAAATCATTCGATAATATAAACAATCGTTTCACGTTTAAATTTTAAATAGCCCACTTCAATTAAAAAAATATATATCTCGTTCTTGCGGAACTACTTTATTTCTACTTTCATCTGTGATCGAATCTACTTGCCAAATTATTTATTGTCATTAACGATGAAGTTTGTGTTCGAATTCCAGCTGGTTTTAGTGAGGATTGATTTTAATAAATGGTTTTCTACCTTCCCTTCACGTAAATGTGGGTATATGCCCTCTAAGCTCTATTTTATTAATCTATTAACCATATATGTATAAATAGCTAGTAATACATGGTTCACAAAAATAAATTTACTTTTGATAATATATTTGTTTTCTAAATATATTGTAATTATTATTAGCTAGCTTTATTTGGTTCAAGTGACTTGTAACCTATCTTAACTTCAATATAGCACAAAAATCACAACCATGACACATACCAGAAATTTAACTCTTTTTAAAATTTCATTTTTTTACCGTTATATTTTTTTAATCACTTGGTATTACTAGCTGTTCAGGTAGTAAGTATATGATAGCTACGCTAATTTGGTATTAGAAAGTAATTACTATAAATAAAACATAATCAAATTTGCGTGGGAAAAGATTGTAGAACCAATTAGGAAAATCAACCCTCAGTAGACACACCAATTTAACACTAGCGCGTTGCCTTGGGTCGCTCGTTTGACCAATGTAGTGAGGCTTAACACTAATTATTAAAGGGGAGCATACCCGAATTCAAAACAATACATTTCCATCTTGGCCACAAATCAAAACACGAAACCTAATGTTATTATTATTATTATTATTATTAGCACCGTGTCTTACTACCCGTTCGGGTTGTACGCATTTACGCTAATGTGTAATGGTAGGGTGATTGTGAGATGAAATGAAGGACCTACAGTTTAACGTGGAATCCGAACCACGGTGGAGACCTGGCATTCCTCACATTCACAAGATGTCTTGTCAGAGGTGAAGAAAGGGTTTGGTAATAAGATAAATCTTTGCCGGGACCTGGGATTGAACCCCGGCCGCCAGCATAGAAGTCTGACACCTTACCCCTAGACCACCAGGTCACCCAACCTAATGTTAGTTGGTAGATGTGCTATTGACATACAATTTGATACAAATCATATTATGATCACCCGCTTCAGCTGCCGAATGGTTTAAGACGTCATTATTGTGTTAGACTGACCTTATGAAGACAGGGGATCGGGTTTCAAATCCCGGTAGAGTCTACTGAGGGTGGTTTCCTATATGGTTTACCACTCTCCTTCAAAGCAAATGTAGGTAAAGAACCTTTAAAATGCTTCCTTTACTCTTCCTGGACCCGTTCAAGTAATTATCAAATATGCGTACAACCTGAACGTGTATAAAGACGCAGTGATAAAAACTAAACTACATATCTTCCTACCTTTAAAATAACTTTTCCTAATAGACACAAAAAGGTCAGTCATTTATTCAGAGCGTCACCCATGCCCTGTCTAGACACCAAACACGCAACAGATGAATACGTTAATTATTAAAAACAAGAAAGACTGGCAAATAGTTTTCATAATGCGGGTTTCTTTTTTATCTTTCTAGGCTAGTCCAAAATGTTGGCCACACCTTGTCCATAATACAATTGGTCAGTTCCGCAAACAATATTCTATAAAGACAAGTAGGTACATAAAAAACAACATTTTTTTAAACATAGTGTTTAATTAATTATTATTATTATTATTATTGATTTTACTTTGCTTTTTTTCAGCACCGCATCTTACTATCTGCTCAAGTCATACGTACAGTGCCTTATTTCACAAGTTATCACAAGAAATGTATTTTGCTATTTTCAAAGTTACTTGTCGTAGAAGAGTGCTACCTCAAGTTTAGAAGATATATGGCCTCTTTCATCGAAGACAAATTATATATATCCGATTCATGTTGCACTCCGAGTGAACACGTTTTTCTGCTCTACCAATCTGTGTGGGTCATCATTTTCAGATAAAGGTGATGAAAAAGAAACAACGAAATAGGCTCAAAGATGAACATCTCTTTAATTCCATTTAAATGGGAATGACAAACTATTCACCAAACATGAAAACAGTTGTGGATGAAAGTTTATGCCATTCTTCTCAATGTGTTAGTTAGATGCGAAATTAGAAAATAAATTGACTCTTTAAAAAAAACATAATATTGGTATTTTCTAACGTTAAAAGGTTAATTTTAGTGACAAAACTCCAATAAATTATCTACATTTTATCTATAATAATTATAAATCCAAGTCACATAACGATTGAATCAAGATGTGATGACAGTACAGTTAATAAAGCTAGTACGAGATACGGCTAATTTTTAATTTAGATAGATAACGAAGCAATTCAACGTTTTTTGAAGTAGCTCCTATACTCAATGAGTTTGTCAACCCCTGTTCTAGAGGTTAATAACCTGCCTTGTTCTAGGAGACGCAAGTCACCTACTATACACAATAATACACAATATCACACTTAGGGGGTTTCTCGATTTAAATCTACCACACAATGGAGAGTTGGTTTATAGACACGATTACCCACTTACAATCACATGTTGAATTGAAATTAATCCTTTATTTTATGATTATATCCGTGAACAAATGACTCAAACATGCTAAATAAAAATTAAATTCTGACACAAGAATGCTTTCCGTGTATGAGTGTAACATTTCATAACAATGTTGAACTATTTATTATCATGTTCAATATTTCTGCTCTCTTGAGTATTTTTATTAATTACTTTGAAGATAATTAAATGAAAGTCTCGATAGTTTGAAATTTGAATTCAACGAGACCCAGCCTACCTGGAATTACATAAAGCTATAACCACTTGGGATAACCAGATATAATATTTTAAAAAACTATGTTTTTAAGGTTTTTTATTGTTGAATATTCCTTCTTGATTTCCGTTTAATCGTAATTTTTCAACCCTGGGATTTTTCTCACAGGAATTTATAGGATTTCCATGTCGTTACCTTCTAAGTCATCATTAATACTTAAATCGGTGCTCTGTAAATGTATCTGTGCTGGGGGTAGCCCTACCTCAAATTATATGGAACGTCGAACAATAGAGACTCCTTTGTATAGCTATAAACCGATATTTATCCTGGACAATATGCGCCACAGTAATATACTATAAGAAATACTCTAACAAATTATATTAACTGTAGGACATTTCCAAGAGCCATATATCAGATTCCAGATTAATCACAGTCAAAGTATAAAAACTCAATTATTGGCCATAGATAGATTTTTAAGGCCATGTCTATTATATAGCCCATAACTCTTATCTCACTGTACAAACATGCGATATAAAGGGTAATATACCTATTACTTTAAATATGTAATAAAATGATAGCTTTACATGCAATGCAAACTAAACTTACCCCATCATATACCCCTTTTATGGCCATGAAAATGTTAAATGTACTCTGACCAACTCTACATAAAAAAAAACAGAATGGCTACGTGAAGCCCAGGTGACAAATTATAACAAGCAGGATTTTTTAGAAACAGTTCACGTTAAAGATGGTTTTTTCTATAGACCAGACAAAAATTGCCTTTTAGTATCGATAAACCGACTTTGAAAAATCTAGCATAAGGTATCAGTCCCATCCCCTTTCCTTAAACCATTCTTAAACGAGCCTACTCAGACTGCAAATTAAAAATAAAACTTAGAGGACAATGTTTTGCTTTTTGTCAAGTGTGGAAAACTGTCTAGTTATAAACAATTTTCAAAATATCGTCAACTAGCCACTTGTTTAGAAAGGTTTGTACATTGAAATTAGTAAGGCGGTGAGCTGTTAGTGGGAGATGGTATTGTTTGTGACTGAACTATTATGTTAGGACCATCATCCCTTGTTCAACGAAAAATTTAAAAGTTAATTTATTTAATTGTAAGTGGTGCCAACTAGCACTCCTTAGTGCGCAAGGTCTCAACCTTGTTCACGGAGTGCAAAAAAAAACCCGTAAGGCTAGAGTGTCTATAAGGCATTCACGAGATAAGTTTACCTGGATGACAGCTCGAAAAGTTACTAGAAGTAATCCCTAATATATCACTACGCCAACAACTGATATCTATCACGTTGGATGACTGTAATGAAAACAGATGGTAATATATTAATGTGATAGTTAACCACAGTAGTTTAGGCCAATATTATCTATATATTTAATTGAGGTCGGACACAAAGTTTATTTATAGTTTTATTCCCCTTGAAAAAATATTAACACCACTTTCACAAAAACTTCTAACGAACATAGCCTCAAAATGGCAACTGACGAATCTAGACCATATGATTGAACATAACGGTAAACAAGTTTTTTACAATGATGCGGATACGCAATTGATGAAGATACTTTATTCAGTTAAATATTTAAAAATACGATAAAATAAATATAAAATCATGTATAACATGTAAAAAAATGACAATTTTCTCTTTTCCAAGTAAATGCGTTTCCTGTATTAAAACGTATTGATGTATGCACTATGTTGCACAAAATAAGTAACGTTCCAAAACAAAAAATAAGTACTTTTAATTATGCTTAAAATTTTGTTTCGAGCTGGACAAAAAGATATTATTTAAAAATATGAAATAATATGAGAAAACCTAGGTTTATGTTATTTTAAATGTAATATATAACAGGTAATTAAAGATATTTTACATTTATAACAAAACTGTGATCTTTTACAAGTGTTGGCAACCCAAAATCTAAACATATGATTTTCGAACTGTCATCCATGTAAAAACCTATCGTGAATGGAATATAGTGTATACCTTGTATCCTACCTAGGGGCCAATTTCATAGTTATAGTACACCTCAAGTGAAGTTCTATGATAAATACAAGACGATACCTGACTAATCTAGAATGGAATGGGCCAGTTTTCCATAAAAAAAACCAACTGACTCATTCCATTCTTGTTGAGGTAAATGCCATGAATCAAGTATAGAACCACACCTGAGCCGTACTAGCTCTGACTACGTAATTGGCCCATAGTTTCTAAACGACAGACCCTATCCAATACCACTAGTTTCTTTAAGAATTTTTTTTCCCCAATCTCAGCTTTTGTTACATTAAATTTATCGTCCAGATACAAAAGAGTTATTAATCTTCAACGTAAATAGCCCTAATCAGTTGTCACACAGTTTATGCCATCAGTCTCTCTAAGGAGTTAATCACTAATGACGGGCAGTTAGAGATTTGAAGGTAGTCATGATAGACTGGGGATAGTTTTACACCTGCGATGTGTCATTGTAATTTATATCCACTCCCCCTCCATGACAATGTTGTTGCACTTCATCAAACCTACCATTATTATTCCTATTAGGTTAAGTTTTTAATATTTTCTATTTATTTAGCACCACATCTTACTACCCATTCGGTTTGTAAGCTAAGTTTTTTATAAGCGTGGTGTTAAGCCAAATAGTTATGAAAAGATCCACGTAGACTGACAAAATCTTTTGTATACATCACTATCTTCTTTGTTTTGCACCAAGTAATTCAACAAAGAAGTAATATCTCAATATTATTAATATTATCATCATCACCGCGTATTACTACCCGTTTGGGTTTTACGCACTTACGCTAATGTGTAATGGTAGGGTGATTGTGCGATGAAATGGAGGACCAACAGTTTAACGTGGAATCCGAACCACGGTGGAGGCCTGGTATTCCCCACATTCACAAGTTGGGATTAATACACGTATTGTCAGAGGTGAAGGAAGGGTTTCATAAATCTATGCCGGGTTCAAGGATTGAACCCCGGACCCCCATCCCAGAAGTCTGACACCTTACCCCTAGAACGCTAGGTCACCTTCTCAATATCAAGAGCCCATCTATAAAACCCTTTTACAATGCACAAAGCACGTTTCCGAATGGATTGTAGAATTCTCTCGTTAATCCTAGCACGTTTCTAAGCAAAGACATAACTGGAGGAAAATCTTAACTGGATATGCGGGGACTGGGCTAGAGTAATTCTGTTTCTTAGAAAAATAAAACAACTCTGAGTTTGTATAATGTGTTATATATATAATGTGTTATATATATATATATTTGTAATAAACATTTCCATTTGTATAATATAGCGACATACACATAACCAAAGAAGCGTTTGTATTGTTTCTAATTAGTATAAGTATGACTTTTAGCTCAAATAATATGTGTTTTGGACGAAAATATCTAAGAAAGAAGCATGCGTGGCACTCACCTCCAACAAATATTTAAACATTAAGATGGTATATATCTCTATTAACAATTATAAAAGCATCTTCTTTAAAATAAAGTGTTGTTATTATAGCCAAAAGTTCAACATATTGTTCTAGACACCATTGACACAAACATATATTTTATAGGCCTACTTTAACTTGAATATACAGAGTGGATTTTTTTCTTAAAACTTGTGTGGGTACAGTAAACCCTGAAGTTTTACCTCTAGTACCACACAAATAATTTCAGATGTAATTATTTGGAGGGTGTTTACCTAAGCCCCGCATGGCCTACAAACTAAATTAATATTACTTTATTCCATAAGGATCGAAAATACATCAATGTGAAACTATTATTGTTTCCTTTAAGGTTCTAGAATCTAATATTTGTGTACGCCCTAGTTTTAAAAAGCTTAATAAATGTACGTACATACTTTACATCTATTTGTGTGTATCTTCTCTTTACCTTTAAAGATAGCAAGTTTAAAGGTTCAACTTTTATTTTATCAAAATAGGCCTATATTGCATTCCACCGAAGTAAGGGTATAGTAAACGGGTGGTTTAACACTCGCATACATTCATAATTTTGAATATTTTTAAGAAAACAATATAAATAACAGTATCTGATAGTTATCGAGGTTACTCAGACTACCTACATATATTCATACGTCAAAGAATGTGATCTTCAGCCATAGCATTTGTTAGACAGATTCAATGTAATATGAAACCATCCAACACTATAATAGAATGTTATCAATGTTGGAAACAAAAAAATATTTATTTCAAATAGGTTTTACTAACGTGTTCTTACCACAGAGTCCAATCTTCACAGAAATGGTCTTATCTTGTCAGCTAGGAAAGTTATTAATCTACTTTCATGTATTCAGACGTTAAATAACCGGCCCCGTGGCATAATGGCCAGCGCACCTGTCTACCGACCTTGGGGTCCCCGTTTCGATTCCTAGTTGATACCCTGGGTATTTTTTCCCAAAAGAGGAACTATTCCAACAGTCAGTAAGGTCTTATTAGTTAGGATTAAGTTATATTAGGGGCTTATACTTGTTTCAAAACCTCACATTCACTATAATCATCTTACCTCATTGGTACATTGAAATAGCCTCCAAAGAAATAATGTAGGTTACGATTGGTACATTAGGACGTTTACTGGGCAGTGGTACATATGTACCAACTAATCTTATCACAATTTGGCCTACGAGTGATGTAGCCCAAATATATATATATGTAAAATATGTTAGGTCATACTCCCTGCAACTGCCACTTTTGATGGATATTACTACCTATAATATAGCTCTAATTATATTTTAATATTGTACCGATTTTGGCCACAGTAAAAGAATTTTTGTGTTTTCTAAAAGTCTTTTTCAATTAAAATTCTACTTCACTTTGGTTCACCTGTCTCGTAAGCTAACGTTTCATTGACATACTATAAGTATCCTTAATGAACAAAAAGAAGCATGTAAACAACAATCAAACTGATATATATGTAAAGAATATTCAGGTCAGATACTTTAACTTTGAGAATGGAATTCATAAAACAAGTTCTACATTTTTGCTTCCAAGAAAATGTTCAACGATGAATTTTTTTAAAATCCTGAGTGAAGTAAATCAACAGGATATCTTTGAAGTGAAGTCAATCCACCATTAATTGCAAGAACCTGGATGCAAGGAAGTGGAAAATACATAATTAATTGTGTTTTTGGAAATAAGGGACTTTTCTGAGTTTTTAACAAATTTTCATTACAAAGAAGTTCTCATTACGTTTAAGTGTTCTCACTTGATCTTATTAACGAATTCCCAGTGATTTGATTAATTGACGTGGTTCATTGGAATTGTGACGTTTTCTGTCTTTCTAAATTCGTGTGAATATAATTTAAGTATTATTTTTTTAGGTTTAAAATAAAATATTGGTTAAACAATTGAAATAGTGTACAGTATTAAGAGTAAGAATAAATAATAATTTCTAATAATATTATAAAGAAAGAAATCTGTAGAATGTACAGACATGAAACAAATGTACTTAACTTTCCATTCAAATTTATTTTACTATTCACAATTTTGATTAATTTTATAATCGGTTTTCCATTACTATATGTGAAATCCCATTCGTAGGATTAAAATTAAGATTTAGTAACTTTGAACAATCCTAGGTGTAAAAATAATATAACTTTATGATTAATTATAATGAAACAATTTTATTTAATCTAAATAATATATAAATATGTATGTATGTTATAACATTTATAGGCATAAAATAAAATATGAAACATCACTAAACAAATTACTTAGTTTAAAATATACCAAACAAAAATGATATATGTTTTTATATATCTACGTATGAAGCGAATAGAATGAATTTCGTTCTCCAAGCCTTGTTTATTTACCCATGCCATTACATAAAATCAAGTAAAAAGTTGTGTTTTTAGTGTATCGTTTTGTTTCTCAATACTTCTCCCTATGCTTTTTCCCACATTCATTTTAAATGTAACCAGTTCCTTTCTGTATTTTTCTTATGTAAATCTATTTTTTGTACTTATTTTATGTATATATCATCTGTTTTACATTCGTTTCTTTTTTCTTACAGCCTATCTGTACCGTACCCGGTTTCTTTGTCTCCCCTCATGAATTTTAAACGAGATTTGTCACAGACAGAAACTCTTGGTTAAAGGTCTACGCATTTGAATCTCTCATACTCTTTGCCACAAAACGATATTTTTTCCTAGTTTGATTTAGAATGTGACTATACCCTTCAATATCTTTAATCTCTTTTTTAGGTTATATATAGTTTGGATGAAATAAACCTCTTTTATATATTTTGCTATGTGCCATTATATTGTTATAAATAAAAAACCAGTATGTCAAAAGAATAAAGTTAGAATTATGTGATATTTTATTTGTATTGATATTTTCAAATTTCAATCAAATCATTCCAATATTAAGCAGAGTTTTAGTTCTGGATTTATTTATTTTCCTGTTTAAAACTTGCAGTGGTTTATTATTTTGTGATAAATTAGCTGATATATTTATTTAATTTTCTAAATTATTATACTTCACATAGTAATAATTACATACGATTTAACAAAACTAATTAATTCCACCAGTAGACACCCTGACATAGAGTTCAGTATTGGCTTGTCTGATATATATTAAAGGAAGCAAAATAATATTTGAATATGTTCATGTATGTGCTATGATTTAATTTAAATATCCCATCTACAGTACAATGCACTGTATATAACTTCTTTTTAAAATGTGTATTTATTCTAATTTTATTAGTTTGAGTTTAGATAATGGTAAATATATCTTTTATTTCTAGACTGTGGCCAACATATGCAAGTGCTCACAACAACTTGGGCACTCTGATGACCGGAACAGATGAGGCTGAAAGTCATTTCTTGGCCGCCATAAGATACTCTCCGAACCACGTCAACGCTCATTACAACCTAGGACAAGTCTACAGGTGAATGAATATCACTTCTTAGCCCCCATAATATTTATTCCAAACCACGTCAGTGCTCACTATAGGCTAGGACAAGTCTAAAGGTGAGTGTATATCATTTCTTGGTCACCATAAATGTCATTTAGAACCGAGTCAACGTTCATTAAAGGATATAACAAATCTACGTATGATTGGATGTAATTTTTTGGTTACCATAAAATACATTCCAAACCACGGTAACGCTAATTTAATCATAGAACAAGTCTACAGATGAGTGAAGATCATTTCTTGGCCGCCATAAGACACTCTATAAACCACGTCAACGCTCATTACAGCCTTGAACAAGTTTACAGGTGAGTAAATAGCACTTTTTGGCCACCCTAAGAAACTCTACGAACTATTTCATCGTTCATTACAACCTAGGACAAGTATACAGGTGAGTAAATATCTTTTCTTGGCCATCATAAGATACTCTACAAACCACTTCAACAATCATTACAACCTAGGACAAGTATACAGGTGAGTCAAGATAATTTCTGAGCCATAATTTGATACTCTTCAAACCCATTCAACTCTTATTAAAACCTTTGACAAGTCTACAGGCGAGTCAAAATCATTTCTTGGCCATCATAAGCTACTCTACACACAACTTCAACGCTCATTACAACCTTGAACAAGCATACAGGTGAGTCATGATCATTTCTTGGCCATAATAAGATATTCTACAAACCCCTTCAATGCTTACTAAAACCTTGGACACGTCTACAGGTGAGTCAATATAATTTCTTGGCCACCCTTTGATATTCTACGCTCCACTTTAACGCTCATTACAACATAGGACAAGTATACAGGTGAGTCAATATCATTTCTTGGCCATAATAAAATACTCTACTCACCACTTCAACACTCATTATAACCTTGGACAAGCATACAGGTGAGTCATGATCATTTCTTAGCCATCATAAGATACTCTACAATCCACTTCAACACGCACTACAACCTTGGACAAGTCTACAACTGAATAAATATAATTCCTTGACAGACATAATGTACTCTCTGAACCACGTCAACGCTGATTTCACCATAGGACAAGTCTACAGGTGAATGAATGTCACTTCTTTACATAAATAAAATAATCTTAATACAACGTCAACGAACAAATATTGGACAATTGTAGGCTATAAGTTTGGGAAACTAAAGGTGACCATTTTTTATATTTAATACTTAAATTACTATTATTATTAGCACCGCGTCTTACTACCCGTTCGGGTTATACGCACTTACGCTAATGTGTAATGGTAGGGTGATTGTGAGATGAAATGAAGGACTTACAGTTTAACGTGGAATCCGAACCACGGTGGAGGCCTGGCATTCCTCACATTCACAAGATGACTTGTCAGAGGTGAAGGAAGGATTTGGTAATCAGATAAATCTTTGCCGGGACCGAGGATTGAACCCCGGCCGCCAGCATAGAAGTCTGAAACCTTACCCCTAGACCACCAGGTCACCCTTTAATACTAAAAAAATACCTGGTTTTATCCGGGGTAACCTTACAACCGGGCAACATTTTTCTTGTGTCAACATAAAAAAAACTCTCCCTTTGTTTCTTCTAATCCAATTTTTAATACATTTTAAAAATATATATACATACAAATACTTAGAATTCCAGCTTTAAGGTGAACCTGTTTATTCACAGGTGCTACTCATGTTTAAGATTGCATGCTTCTGGGTGCAACGCACATTAAAGAAAGATAAACTCTTACGTTTAATAATTATAAATTCTACTTACAAATTACATTAATTCTAAACATCGTTCTCTAGCCCTTTAGATTATTTACCAAATTCCTTAGACAATATTAAAAGACCAATAGACACTATTATTTTAGTTACTTTAGACTATATATATATATATCCTAAATATATATATATATATACCTATCAATACCAGTAGACTTTATCGAACGGCATTTGCATCCTATACAAAGCCTTAAAAGAATTTATAAAGTCCCTTAGAATATATCCAAATCCTCCTAGACTATATTTAAATCTTTTCATATTGTTTAAAGCTGTTTAATTAACTTTTAGGTCTCATATATAATCTATAATCCTCTTCGGGAGGTTTCGTTATGTAAGCCTTTGTGTATACTCTTATTTATTAGTATACAAGGGATTCGAAATCACTTTAATCTGAGCAAGTAATTCAATTAGTTTAAGGGCCTATTATTTTGAGACCACAAGGTTTTAAACATTTTCTTTACTCATTTTTTAGTCTAAATTATAACGCGCATCTGTTTCACGTGGTCTGATATGTCGGATATTCAATAAACTACACCCTTCCTTCACCTCTGACAAGACATCTTGTGAATGTGGGGAATGCCAGGCCTCCACCGTGGTTCGAATTCCACGTTAAATTGTAGGTCCTTCATTTCATCTCACAATCACCCTACCATTACACATTAGCGTAAGTGCGTATAACCCGAACGGGTAGTAAGACGCGGTGCTAATAATAATAATAATAATAATAATAAACTATATTTCCGGAGGCGAGGAGGCTGAGTACGCTGGGTGTAGTTATAAACATTGGATTTATCACTAAGTTATTCACATCCATTCTTTAGGCTAATAGTAAGGCGCACTTTCCTTTAAAAATACATTAGCCTTGCCATCATTATCCAATACTTTAAGCCGATTATAATACTATTGTTCAAACGTACTATTTACTTTATACATGATTATAAAATTTAACTCAACGTAATTAGTTAATATATTTATTATAGTCAATACATGCTCCAAAATCCATTAAACTGTAATATTTAAACAATAATTAATGAAAATATAGGGATTAATTTTATTTTAAAACATGACTAGTTGTAAATCATAAGCGAACTAAATAATCTCAACTAAATAGCTTCCAGTAATGTTAACCGATGTAGTTTATCAAATAAACCACATTTAATACAACACAAAATAAAGATTATTCAATAAATGTTGTATCAACATCATATAAACCTTTTCATAGATTCTATTATAGCTTCGAGCAAATGAACATACAGCAGTCAGTATACACAGCTACTTTTAATAATAGACACTCCACAACTATTTTGAGCAAAATCGTAAAGAATATTTTCAAAATCTTCAATATCTCAAAAATTATCATTCATTTGTGAACAACCTTTAGATGATTTTATTTTTATAAAAACATAAAGACCTATATTTTTCTTCTCAGATAATCATTTTTGACAAAACTGTTTGCCATTTAAAAAAATCAAATTTTCAAAAATCACCCATTAGTATTTTTCTACAAATAAATGAATGTACAGTGTTATAAATTATCTTATAAAACACCAATTTACTATCAAGTTTTTAGCCATTTTAGAAAAAATTTTGAATTTTCATAAATAAGTTACCACTAAACTACTATTAATCTTAGAGTCTGAATCAAAATCTGTATTGGGCCTCAAGCTATGATCATAATATATCTGAATATCAAGTGAATAAATTCCATTAGACAGTTTTGGCTTTAGTCCCAAGGACAGGTAGGTAGACTGATTGATGGACATGTGGACGAATAGAATTGTAAGAGATTAATTCTAAGACTCATACAAACGTCAATATCAATCATAGTATCGAGGTCGAAAATTTTCTTGTTTACAATAATTTATTAAAATGAGACAAAAAATATTTTAAACACTGTGATTTATTACTTGTTTAGGCAACACATATACTTAATTACTCCAACGCAATGCACGAAACATTTCCAAGAGGGGTGTGAAATAGTTCTGAAATATCGTTAAAGATTATTAATATAATTGAATATACATTATACCCATGGTTTCTCTGGTGCTGACTGACAGCTCACAGCTGACAGCTGACGGTTTTGAAAAGTTACCAGATCAAATTATGTATCCCTACGCCAAACCAAATGATCTGCAAAAAAATGTGTGTAGCTGCTGTTACTTCTGACAGTCAAAATTTAGGTATATACCTAAATGTTGACTGTCAGATGCCAGCTGTGAGTTGTCAGTCAGCATCAAAGAAGCCACGGGGCTACTGTATATATTTTATTCAAATAACTTTTACAAAGTTATTAAGTTAAATATTTCTTGCCAGATTGGTAGCACTAGATAACAGTTGTAATAAAATGGGTGAGGAGTCAAAGATGTGTATGCATGATTTTCAAGCTCGCAAGCGTCGAATTCACCCACCCCCCTCCAAATCACCCCCATATTCTCCTCTCTATCCTCTCCTTATGCCAGAGTTTCCAAACTTTTAGACCAAAGGTGCCCTTACACCAGACGAAAATATATACTGGAGCCCTCCCAACATTTGTAACACCAATATTATGAACATCCAATAAGAACAGTTTACTTTTGCGTGTAGAAAAATACAACAAACGGAAAATTTCACTTGTTCTGGCTGCACCTTTGGCAAATGTCCTTTATTCATATTTGAAGTTTAAAAGAATTGACAATCCTAATTACTGACTCTATTTTATAATCTGAAAAACAAATACAGAATATTATAAAACTGTTTTAAAGAGCCAGAGATAACTGGCGGAGCTCAAAGGCTCAGAGGAGCACAGTTTTTAAAAACGCTACTCTAAGCTACCATCGCGGCCACGTGCAGCACCACTGATTCTTCAACTCTTGACTCATAAAAACTAGACAGCGCTGTCGACTGGAGTGGAAGGTTATTTGCGGTGTGCTTTGTTAAACATCAAAACCAACATTTAAGAGCCGATAAAAATAAAACACTGCCAACCATCACGATAATCCACAGTCATTTATATCCAAAACGATCCGGCCAGGGTTCCATTGATTTTTGTATAAAATAAAGACCGTGAGTAAAAACATGGAAGTATTTTTTCTATAAATAAAAATATAAAGTGAGGAGGCGTAAGAATTAGATTATATTCCAAGGAGGGCGTCAACTAAAAGGGTTGGTAGAAATTGCTCTAATGTGTTAGGAACCAGGAACGTTGAATTTAGAGGAATTGTACCCTCATTTTCTCGTATTACTACCGGTTCGGGTTATACGCACTTACGCTATTGTGTAATGGTAGGGTGATTGTGAGATGAGATGGAGGACCTACAGTTTAACGTGGAATCTGAACCACGGTGGAGGCCTGGCATTCCACAAATTCACAAGTCGTCACCTCTTGTCAGAGGTGAAGGAAGGGTTTGGTAATTAGATAAATCTGTGCCGGGACCCAAGATTGAACCCCGGACCACAGCACAGAAGTCCGGCACCTTACCCCTACACACCCAGGTCACCAAAAACGATTAAAGAAAAATACCATCAGTACATCTGTCCAGGATTATAACCCTAAACTCGCAGTCATTTACAACATAGTATATTGTGATAGTGACACAATAGAATCTAAGGTTTAGACCACCTGACCAGAAAAGCGGGATATGAGAGAAAGAATAAATGGTGTTGACCTAATCCCATCCTACAATGAGCAAGTAGCCCTTGTGAGCCAAACAAATAAAGTATTCCTTTTTAGATGAAAATGAGAAGTTGAGCGTGGAAAGAACTTCACGGACCACGCTCGGTGATAATGGAAGTTTACGCCTAAACGATGCTGCATATGTGGCGACGACGTTCTGATGGGCCACGCCAATTGCACCCCGAGGCGAGGGGTGGTCGGCAGTAGTCGCTTGATTACTTCTAGGCTTTCGATCCTGTTAACGGCTCGATAACGCCATCACCACTTGAAGTGAAGCTACTACCACACACGTTGGTTATTTACCACCCCACTTCGTCAACTTTGTAGACCCTTACTTTTCAACCCACCCTCACCTCCTCTAACGCCGACCTCTCTTAATCCACGGGATACACGCATTTCTCATCCCCTATTTCTACACCCCCTTCTCTTGCTATCTCCCACCCTCTTTCAACTAACGCTTAATTAAAGTGGAGTTAGTACCCTTGCATTATTCTATTTGTAGAGCAAAGCTTGCAGGAGCGGTAAATTGTAAACAAAAGGGAGAATGGGTGTTGAAGTGTATAATAAAATGATTCCTCTCTCTTCCCCCTCCAAATCCTACAGATAACGGATGATTACATGGTCAACATCTAGTGATGAAGGATTGAGGGGATCTGGCAAACACAGCGATTAAATTTAACAGAGGCTTGATGAACCCTATTAAAAATGAACAGACCTGTAGGGTTGGCCTACATTCTAGTGTCTTAACCTGGGAGGTTTCAGTTTAGTTTCAACTGAATCAACCAAATGTAATATTTTGTAATAATGATTTGTACTCCATCCTTCGCCTTGGTCATCGATAAAGTCACTGTCAGGTCACATAGCTTAACATACAATGGTTTGCGTGGTTTTATAGAACTGCTTCTCTATTCTGCCTAAGCATATACTGCATTTTGCTCTTCACCTACAACCACCATTTATTATGTCAAAAGGAAAGAGGGGAAATAAAACTTCGAAACTTTTATTTACGAATAGAGGAAAAAACCTACTGTTAGTTTTCAAATAACTTAATATATTTTGTTATGAACTTATGATCTTAAAATATCACCGTATTTTCTAGAGGAAGGCTAGATCAAGTGCTCTTTTTCTTCAAACCTAGTCTCATAGCTTTACAAATATGCTTAAAAGAGTCGTTGAAAATTAACTAGTGTTACATATTCACAAACTTTTTTCTATTGATAATAATCAAAATAAATGTTTGATAAGGAGAATCTTTTGACTTTATTTTGGCGTGAGCCATATTTTTAAATAACGCATCATAGAATTAAATATTGCGTTAGAGCTGTACGTCTGCGCAGCAATTTTTCGCTTACCAAGACGACCTCCTTAATTCTCATCTTTAGTTAAAGTGTCTAAAAGACCAAAGGCTTAAATCATGTAAAAATCAAGCATAGCATATTCTAGACTCGTAAAATGCAAAATAATATTAAAATAGTGGTGGAATGATTTGGGCAGTGGTTTTTCAACTATGGTCCACGTGTGGTTCACAGAGACGTGACCATAGGGAAGTAAATGGTACGGCGCAATGTACAAACTGACTTTCTTTCTCCTTTATCAGAAAATTGAGATAGATAGTTAAAACTCGTACTATATAAAAATAATAAACATTTTTCAAGAATATAATTGAAAAAAATAACATAAAAATGGACCAAATAGCATATAGACCAAATAGTATGCACCGTTACTGAAATATATTGAGAAAAAAAAATTGTTTACGAAAGCACATAAAAAATATATCCCAACATCCAATACCTCATACCTCATATTAAAAGAAAATATTTATAATGGATCGGAAACTATTTGTTTTATAAAAATTGATTTCAAATATATTATTTATTAAATTTCTAACTTTTCATTCATAAATGGAAGAAAACAACACTGTAAAATTAAGCATATAAGCTATGAAAGGATAAACTTGCGGGATTATTGACCATAATTACGGAGATCAATCATATTGAGTATTATTATTATGATTATTATATTATTATTATTAGCACCGCGTCTTACTACCCTTTCGGGTAAATGAGTAATATTCTTGGAGCGCCAATGCTCTTTCACTAACCTATACAGGATCGTCCTATGCTCAGGATCATTCTCCACAATGTTATTTAAGAACGTTCTTTATAAAAATAACAAACATATTGAATATATGATTTAAATAAATATAGCATATAGAATATATTTAATATGTAATAAATGTACATAAAAATAGATTAATATTTTTTTGAGTACGTTTTAATTTTTACTAGTTTGGTTTTATATATTATCTGCATACGGCTTCTTGTGGTTTTATTACTATTTCCATTATTCCTTTTATTAGGTTATTATTATTAAGTAACCTTTGAGCTTAACATGTTAAACACTTTGACACAAATAAGTTAATGGGAACTTTAATTTATCTCCATTTATTGTCAAATTTAGAGAAGTAATATATACGTGCACACGTTTACAAAATTAATCTATATTTGAACACGAAAATACACAGCTATATGCATTTCTAGCTAACAATATGAATTAATAATACATTCCTCTCTAACAATGGCTAAGCTATTGATCTATGTAGTACCGCTTTCTTTTACCCCCTCTCAGCCAGAACCACCAAAACAGCAACGACGCGTAACCATCACCCTCCACCCCCCCCCCTCACACACACACACAACTTACACTATCTACCTTACTCTCTCTAGCCCCCTACACTGTTTAATCGCAGCAACTGCGGCTAACCGTAATGCAGTTCTGATCTTGTCCTGTAGAAGGGTAGGAGCCAGTTAACGTAGATAATAGGGAAACCTACCCCTTCCCCCCACTACCCGCTGCGAACCCTTAGCGTTTGATACTCAGGGATACCGCATTTGCCTTATACCCACCCACAAACCTTCTTGTCATTACGATGTAATATACGTCTAGGAAGGGGTAAATGACATAATAGGCACCGGTTGCAAGGTTAGAACTAATGATTTCTACAATAAACATATTATTCAAAAATAATCAAAACTAACTATCAAAAGGTGTTAAGGTGCAGCCGAAGGAAGTGCAAGTATTTTTTCAGTTTTTACAGAAATGAAAGTTTTTGGCCAAAATAAATCACTTATTTATCCGGTAGTAGCATATAGTTTAGTTTTCTGAACATGCTAATATAAACATCTCGAATATCTGTCAATTGTATCCTGGAATTTTGTCAAAACTTTTTTAATAAGGAGAAAAGTTTTTGACAAAATCCCAGGGCATCCTTGTCAGATATCTAATATCTGTCTATATTGGAATATGCAGAAAACTAAACTCTATGTTGCTACTGGAGAAATATTAGATTAATTTTACCCAAAAAGATGTAATTCTATAAAAACTGTCAAATTATTCGCTCTGACTTCGGCCACATCCTAATAGGTCCACATAAGAAAACACTTATCTAATACACAATGACAAGTTTCGGTGATCAAATGGTATAATCCCTAGGGCATCACACGTGCAACATAATGGACTGCTGATGATGGGAAATCGGGGTTTGAATCCCAGTCAGTTGTACCATTATAATTGGGGTGATTCTCCTTAAAAGATATCCCCACCCTTCCTCCACACAAATGTGGGTACACCTCATCTAAGCTTATCCTCCAATATCACTGACACATGAGCAAAAGGGCAGTGAGAGATGGGGAGAAAAAAATATAAAGATGTATATTATAAATTTAAAATAATTTTTTTTTGAGATCACAGACGAGTAAAAAGAATCGAACCACCAAAAAAAGTTTGCTGATAATATAATCCCTTCAGAAACAGCGGACAAATACGTATGATAGCTTTCAATTCAAACTCGACTTTATAAATGACAGCCTGAGTAGCTTTGGCTTCGAAATTTGTAGCAATTTGCATTCTTTTTCGCCAGTTGGGAAAACTCCAATTAGATTGTTCGTAAAAATAATTTAATTTTTAGGAAGTTTATCAAAAGTAACTTTTATTTTAATTTTTCATATCAAAATTAATATTGTAATTGAGAAAATATTTGAGCTTAAAATTTGATAAAGCTTTAGGTTTAATGTGTGTCCGAACCCAAAGATGTGGATTTTACAATTATGTGTACCCCATGTCTATCTATCTATCCCTGGACACAGATCTGAAATGGTTTGATGAATTTTGCTCAAACTTGATATTAGATGTTATTATTCAATCAATACCTTAGGATATCTTTTTGATTTTTACCCTACCTATAAAATTAAGGGTGAGGATCAATTAAAAAAGAATGTTTTTTTTAAAACAATTTTTAAATATCTCTAACTATTTTATTTGAAATTATTATCTAGGGAGTTTTTGACCTCCCACATAACACAGTATTTCGGTTTATGGGTCAAAATTCGTGTAGAATTAATTAATAAATGCTAATTTTTAAAAAATTGTGATATTTTAAAACAAAAGCTATACTGATTTGGTCAAAACTAAGTAAAATGGGGGTGTTTTACATGACGAATATAACTGTGTACTTGTTTTGGGGGGTAAACATTTGTTTATGGGTAGTTGACTGATTTTTATTAGGACTGCTTAACTGAGAAATGTCGGTAGAGAGACTCTTTCTAGGAGATACAATTCAGAGATTTGCGAATGTGATTTCATTTATTAAAGGTGATACAGTTCAGGATTTTTATTTGGGTTGTTTTTGTGTAAAGTTTCGGAAGGTAAAATTTTTTGAGGCGATACAATTCAGCTCCTCCGGGTGGAAAGTAAAATGGGAGAGAGGGTGGGAGAGGTGATCGGAAGCTTCCAAGTTTTAGAATAATCATGAACATGCTCATTTTTGGCCAGTCACTGAAATTTTCACAATAGGTAAGCAGTGTTTCCAATTCCACAAAAATAACTATCTTAATTACTTTGGAAAAGTTATTTCAATAAAATGTATCTTCAATTATTATATATTTTTCAAAGTTATTTCTTAACTGTTCTATACACCTTGAAGCACTTTCAATGGGAGGAATCCCATTGAAGAGTACTTCAAAGTCCTCCACCACCAGGTGGGGAACTACTGCTTTAAACCATTTAACCACTCAAGTTAGTACTAGCTATACTATAAATATATTATATAAAGTAGTAATACCCTCAAAACAATTGCATATAATTGATTGTTTAGACCCAGACTAGTGAGTCCACTATCTTAATGACAGGTTAATCTAATCTTATTTTCTGGGGATGGAAGGTGTAGGTTCAAACACAGGTCATATGTTATCTGGGTATCTTAAATCGTTTCTCACTTTTCCCTCACGAAAATGAGGGTAAATTTTCCCTAATACATATCTTCCACATCCTGACCCCATTAGTATAGTTAAAGTTCGTACTTACTGGGCGGGTAGTAAGAAGTGGTAAGAAGCGTATAACCCAAACCGGCAATATAATGTTGTGTTTAAAAAAGTGGAGATAAATTAACATATATTTTCCCTTTACTTTGAACTTTCAGCTTCAAACATTGTTACAAAATCATTTTAACTAAAATAAATGATATCAATACCTGATTAAATAATTATATTAATATTTTTTTATTCGAGAATTTAAACTAAACTCCTGAAACAAAATACACACATTCTTGTCTATTAATAAAGTTTAATTAGACATTTTTTGAAGTTGTCTACAGATTTTGTTTGTTTGAGACTTTATAATAATATCCTAAATAAATCTTTCTTGGGACATGCATAGAAATAAAACGTCCCTGGACGTTATATCTATATAAAGAGAAAGTCAAAGAATGAGATGAAAAACTTAAACTAAATCACCTATTCACAGTGCCACGAGAGCGTAAACTTTTTGTTTGTGGACTAGTGGAAGTGGAGAAATATAAGGAGGAAGTTTACAACCAAGCCTAGCAGGGTTAACTACTAACGGTCGAGCAATTACCTTGTAAATAAACTTACTAGACGTTTCATTAGCGCTAGTGTAGTGGACTTACACTGAACGCTGACATTTATAAAAGCAGTGTTTTAAACTATACCAGAATCCTTTAACCAAACATCTTAACAGCATTGATTTTGTTGGCATTTTAATAACATCAACTATTCCAAAATTATTCTTTTGCGAAATATACACGAATAAATTATTGGAAATGTAAATACATAATTGGAGGCCCTGTTAACGTTCTCATAGGTAATATGTATGATTAAAAAGTGGTTTTATTGGAAAAATAAGTTACAGACATGCTCAAAGCATGTTGTTGTTATCGCCTCGTCATTGGTAAGTGAAACATGAACTTGGTTTTGTTGCTTACTGTCTATTTAAATGCTTGATTTGCAATTTAAATAGTGTTCCGCCATCCTTCTGCTAGCCTTTGAGTGGTCTACTAACTCATTTACGAGGTGTTTGATTAGTCGGGACTTTACTGAATATTATCTATAAGCATGGTCAACCTTCAATATCAGGATCTAATTTCTATTTAAAAAATTATCCGAAAACTACAATAAATCGCTTCCTAGAGCATCCCCATTTTCAAAAAAATTCCGGGGGATACCTACTTCAAATATGTTCTAGAGGCATTATTTGGGAGAATAAATATTTTAAAAATTTATCTGGTTTGAGTCCCCAAACTTCCCTTTGGATTGGTGTGACAAGTGCCATAAATACTCCTGTTTGAAAATTGCACCCCTCCCCCTTTTCCCTACATAGATAAAGTTCAACCACTACTGAAAAATGCAAATAAATTACTTTTAAGCAGTTCATAATATATTATTTCTAAATAAGTATCCTATTAAATTTAAAAATTATGTCACTTATTTATATTTTTATCGCCGCGTCTTGCTACCCTCTCAGATTATACGTTTATGTAATAATAATTAAAAGCGTAACTATAATATAAGAAGAGTATTCGTGATTAGGTAAGTGTACCCGTATTTGCGTGGAATGAGAGCTGAAAACCATTTTGGAAAACCTCCTTCAATACACCCAACCGAGATTCAAACCTCAATATCCCCACCACCGGCAACTTAGTCTACTGCGATATTGACTCGTTAGACCATGAGGCCACTGAGGTGGGTATGCGTTAATTATTAATTGTAGTTAAATATAATATACTACAACTATGAAACACTAATCAGTTCAACTAGTAGATATTCATAGCCCCTTGCCTTGCAGGCCTGCCAAACAAATGCCTCGCTCAGGGCAGAATCCCAAACATCTGGAAGCAGAGCTAGGTAAACTCCATTCACGGTAGGAATTACTCTCTGAAAGGTCCTTTTTCCTACCAATATCACACTAAATAATAGATTTCTGGTAGGAAAAAAGACATTTCAGAAAACAATTCCTACGATGAGAAGACATTAGTCATGCTAAGCAAGGGGGAGGACAAGGATCCACTTCTTCCAAAGTCATATGGACCCATCTACCTTATAAACTCAAGTGGGAAACTACAAGAAAATACACTGTGTGAAAGATTACAAAGGCATAGGACAGGAGTGGGTATACATTACCAGCAGTAGAGCTTTCAAAGGGGTAAATCAACAGAGGATGCCATCTGTAGAGCAATGTAATTGATCGACTCAGCTGCTGACAAATACGTGGTGGGGATATTCGTAGACATCTTGGGGTCGTTGGACATCCTATGGTAGCTGGCGTTGTCCGACCAGTTGAGAAAACTGCAGTGTCCAGAGTAATTGTACAGAAGATTGAAGGACTATTTCCGGAATAGGTATGCCACCACGAGGTGTTCAAGTACTAACGTGCAAAAAATACTGACTAAAAGATGGCCCCGGGGATTGGTCTGCGGGCCGATATTCTGGGATATGGGACTGGAGGCGGGGCAGCAGATGCTGGAGGAGTTTCCTGAAACGCATGGAATAGTCACCTTCGTGGACGACCTTCTAATAGTGGTGGAAGATAACTCAAGAAAGAGCCTGGAGAAAAGATGTAATCGGGTGTTAGATGGGCTGGGAAGGTGGAGCAAAAGTATAAAACTAAAGATGGCGCTGGAGAAGACGACATTTATTCTATTCAGGGCGAGATTCGTGTGTAATCCTGCAATAAAGGTCAAGGGTAAGAACTTGAGAAGGATACAAACGGTCAGATACCTGGGTGTCACTCTCGATGAGAATAGAAACTTCACAGCGTATATAGAGGAAGTGATGGGGAGAGCACAGGGGGCTATGAATAAGATTATAAGCATTGGACAGAGAAAGTTCCACCTGCCCATGTGGATAATAAAGACATATCACCACGCGATCCTTCTTTTTATTGTTGGCTATGGAGTGTATGTCTGGGCCCACAGACTAAGCAACGTCGTGCTGGCTAGAGCTTTCCAGAATATACAGAGGAACGTCCTCCTGAGACTTGAAGTGCATACTGGACAGTGGTGACAGATGCATTGTGTTTTGCCCTAGGTGTGTGTCCATTGTACATTTTGATTAAGAAGAAAGCAATTGGGTACTGGAAAAGGAAGAATAACTGGGAGAAATTTAGGATACTCACTTCACCTGAAGTGGTGGAAACATCCGAAGACGCAGATATTGCTCTGTTGAGGTAATGGCAGAGACGCTGGGAGAGCGATGAAACTGGTAGAAGGGCTTATCAACCCTTTCCCAATGTGGTTGAAAGGAGTCATAGTGTACATCTGGAACCATCCCCGGGCCTGGTCCATTTCATCGCGAGGAAGGCGGCCATACCCAGAATTCTTGAGGAAGATGGGAATACGTTTTGTTGGATTGTGCCCGTATGCTTGAGATAAAAAGACTGAACCAGCAGGAAGTGCATGGGAGACTGGTTGGGGGTATCCTGAGAGATCATAGCCTTTGGAGGTTTCTTGACAAGCTAACAATGGAAGCTCCAGAAAGGGCTAAGGTGGAATACACAAGGGAATTGCAAGATAGACGAAGACTGGGACAAAGACTGAACAGGCAAAGGGCCAGATATGGAAGAGGGGGAGAGACTAGTGACAGTAATGAGGACAGTGATAGTGGCGAAGACGGAGACTATGACGAGGACAATGACAGAGACGAGGATAGAAACACGGGAAGAGGGACTTATACGGACACGGGTGACACCTCAGTGGGGGGCGAATAGTGGAAGGAGAAGGTTGCTTTTGCGGAAATTCTGATATACAATCTTTCATGAGGAACAAGGAGAGATGCTGGGAAGTGGCAAACACATAACTTTGTAAGACTGGACCAGTTTGACTGATGGATCTGGGGGATTACTGAGTTATCCCCTGTAATCCGGAGGATTATCCTTCCATCCGAACATTGGGGAAAGATGAGGAAAAAATAGGATGCAGGGGGGATCCCTGTGACTACAGATCCCTCTTCTTGGAAACAAGAAGAATAGGATCGGGTCTTGTAAGGGCCCTCTGTGTCAAGATGGAGATAGGTGGCTGCTTAGCGGACCCCTTGTACCATCAGGGCATCGGATGTTCCCGGAGTGTATGAATTGGTTTAGATTAGATTGCCGTAAGACTATGATAAGACTAGAATATGATAGGATAAGGAAGAGAGAATAATAGGATGGGTAGGTTAGGAGAAACAATTTCAGGGTATGTAGAGATAGGGGAAAGACAAGAAAGGAATTTGTTTGTGCTTAAGAGTAGATGGAGCACCAACTCCGATAGAACGCCTCTCTAGGTGGCGGATAGGGAGGGGGATGCTCGCCGCCACTTAGAGCACCGTCGGGCTATCTGTCACCATGTCTGATGGGGTAACCAGCGGAAGTGGGTACCGGGGAAGTAATACACTCAGGGCGGACCAACTGGAATGAGACTGAAATTGTATCTTGAGTAAGTACGTTAGGTGTCGAAACTGTTTAGACAAAAGAAAATCTGGAAATTGTATAGTAGTAGAAAATTCTTTGTAAATATGTAAGTATGGCCTGAATTTAAAATTATAAGATGCCAGGCGAGAATAGCTAATAAACAATATAATAATATTCATAGCTCATAAGAATCCATTCATCTGGTGTAATTTACTGTTAGTTTTCTAGGTATTAACAAAATATATCTGCTCTAAGGATACAGTATAATGAGGTTTAACTCTAAAACACACCAATACTTCTCTTTAAATATTATAGAAGCTAATAATGACTAAAGCTTTGATTTATACAGTATGAGTTTCATTGGAGGCCCAATATTTGTGAACTAAGTACCCCTATCCTCTCAATGGCGAGAACAAAATATAACATTTGTATTTATATTCCTAGTTCTTTTAATTACTAAAGTAAAAATAAATTATACAGTAATACGTAAGGCGGTATTATTGAAAGCATTTAATAAATTTTAGATAAAATTTATAGTTAATAAATCAAAATATGGTATTATTCTAAAATTACAAATTTAAATGACATTAAATAAATGATGGTAGTCCATAAGTGGGCTTCCTATAAAAATCAGGGTTTACTTCAACATTCAATGTTTGTGATAGGAGTGGTAAATTACTCATCGATCTTTCCAATAGTACTCAAATTTATCTGTGTGCCTTCCTGATTGGTTTACCCTAAGCCTTTCATCATTTATTTACTAGGTATTTTGTCATTCTACAAGTCCGTTACCTAGTCCAAATTGAGTCCTCCAACACGTTTTATAGACATCTTTATTTTTTAGATAACGAAACTTGATCGTCTTGCATTTGTGGTCAATTTAGTCCATTTTTGCCTTCCACTTTGCTTTCTATGACATCGTTCAGTAAGCCATTTCTTCTCAAAATATGGAATATCTACACCTAATATTATTGCTGAGGGAACTGAAGGTCTTATGGGAAAAATGCTTTATCTTTGTTATTTCTCGGTTAACTGTTGCCGGATCTCCTCACTTTCAGATATATCTGAAGGTGGTATCCTGGAGTAAGAAGGAGCTACTGGCAAACTCAACTGACCAGCGCTGCGAAACTTATCTTGTATTTTAGGGGGAATTGTCCACACGAAAACGAGAGAATGACAACGTTATTTCTCAATAGTGACTATGTAATTCCCTTAGTGATGATATCCAGTGTAGTAGCCTTTCCTCGTAGAATGGATTGAATAATGGTTCTTTTTTCATTTAGGCCCTACTATTTTTAGAACTTCTTCATAAATCACCTTCTTTATTACATTTACTCTCGTCTGGCCCCACATTTCAAAGTTTTTAAAATATGTATTCCTCTCTTAATATAGATTTTTAAGATTACCGGTAGGTTAAGTCAGATTCTATTTCTTATTTCCTGTGTTTAGTCTGTGTACACATACCAAATGCAAGCTAGCTAACATAAATGAACTAGTGAAACAAAACCAATACGATATATAACCTTAGTGCTGTCCAATGGGATCCAACCCACCCNCCACCCCCACTATTAATAAAAAAAAACAGAAGATTTATTTCCCCAGCCAATATTGCGAGAAATGTTAATAAATACTGAGAATTGAAAGTGTAAATATCTCAGACAAAATTTAATAATTATATATTTAGTAAACCTATTAATATAACAATCTCTTTGGTGTAATGATCGGAAACATGAAATGACGAGAGTGAATTCCTTTTATTTGTGATGGTTTCATATTTCATAGCTCCGGTTTTAAGTGCTTTAAATTAATAGGAGAGATTCACATCCATTTCTGTTTCAATCATTTCCAACCCAAACCATTGTATAAATCTATATTTTATTTTCTACTTGAATATTTAACACAGTATTTTAATTTTAGGTCACATCATACTGAAACAAATACATTTTCTAAATATTAGAAATCAAAATTTTTACACTAAATAACCAAACGCCCCAGCTAAAAATTTATAATTAGTCTCATTTTTCTGGGATGGTTTTAAAAAGGTTTCTATCGTTTGAATTCGAAAGATTGGTATTGTCTTCCTAAATTATCTACAGTTGTAAGACTAGTCTAGGAGTATTGCTTCCTGGGATTTATACGCCTCCCGACTGACTGGCTGGCCTTTTAAGTTTAGGATCAGGTTCTGTTTAGACTATATACTGATTTTATATATTACTAGATTCTGGTTTAATCTCTCATGAATATGAAGTATAAAGAACGTAGCCTATTGTTAATGTGAAAAATAAAAATGATCTCATGGCCTTAACAAAAATTTATTTTCATGTGAGATTCCGAAAATATAGTAATTGGCATATAATCTGTATGGCTATTAATAGGATACGTTACTGTATTTATGTATATATGGGCTTATGTATGTGTGTATGTATATAAATATCTATGAATATTCAGTTACTGATAGGTAGTTCAAATGTTTGGTGTGATTTATAAAATAGATATATTCAAAGAAATACCACAATTTTCTTACAGATGGATTATCTGTTAGCTATAAAAGCTTTTAGATATACTTTCACGTATTCATATATAATGTCATGCTACCTGCTGTTATTATTTTTGATAAATATTATCATTACCTCTAAAATAACACTATTAATATATGTTAGTAAAATATTCATCTATGATCGCGAATACGTGTTTGTATTTTCTTAAAGGTGCTCTAAAATTCCATTAGTAAGAAAATCAAGGGATATGCATATTAAACTAACAAAATATTGCTTAACAACATTGATTTAATCTCAATCTTATTTATTTTTAATTTAGTACCCTGGGTTTTCCGGGAGAAATGTTTTTAGTTTAATGGTTTTATGGGGAATACTTTTTTTAAATTCATGCTTTGAAGTATACATGTTCGTGCACAAGGGCAAATAATTTCTAAAATGTCAGACCTCTGCATACGTTTGGTATCGCGTAACGCTCGTGACAAACAAATAAGCTCTCAATTTTATTATTAAAAAACTTAAGTAAGAAACTATAAGAATATAGGACGTATAACTCTCAAATAAATTCCTTTATCTTAAAATAGTTGGTTTCCATGGCCTTCATTCTTGTTCAGTCTTCACAGGTATGGATATTATGACTCTGGTAGGGAAAACACGAGAATATAATTTTTGCAGTCAACATTGATAACATGGATTTATTTTAAAGGAATTGATCCTATATAGCAAAAGTGATAGTTTCAGATCACATTACTTTTAACTGCTTTGGTAATTTTGAAAATATTAAATACTGTTCTTCGTACCATATATCTCTAAATATCGACATTAAACACCATCCATCCTTTAAACACAGCTGATTACACTTCGGCTAACATAGTCAAAGTCAAGTCCTTCGGTTTCCACTACGGAATCTTGACCACGAGTCATCCAAAGTTTGCAGTCCTCTTCACTTGTTTCGGTGTAATTAACCTAACTCAAAAGTTCAACTACCAAGAGTCACGTACCCTAATACACCCAGCTATCGTAGGACTAACTCTTGATAACTAATTGAAAGGAGTTGTGGTTAGACCCATACACTTCCTGATAACGCTTTTAGTCATCACTGAACATTATTTTTTTTAGCCCCGTATCTTACTACCCGCATGGGCTCTATGCTCGTCTAATAGTTAAACTAATGGTTTTGGGGATAAGGAAGGTCATATTTTAATGAAGTTTACCCTCATTTGCCTGAAGGAAGGGTGAAGTCGCAATTTGGATAAACCATCCTCAGTAGGCTACATCCGACTGAGCTTCGAACCTCTATTTCCCCGTAATCGGAAGTCCAGTCTACTACGAGAGTAGCACGTTAGACCACGCTGTCACTGAAGTGGGTGTCTGGGTTGATTAAAGGGCTGGGAGCAATAATATGCAATGCTACGAAATAGTCATAATCATAGAGCTAATATTATTTGAGGTTTCAAAAACTGAATTATTTATAAGTCAAAACCCTTTGATACAAAATTTGAACTTCAATAAAACTATGTAAAAGTAAGTTTTCTGCTATATGTAAGGAGGTACAGGAAGCTAATTATATATGAAGGACAGCAACTGTTATTGTTGTGGCTTATCAAATTATTTACCTATACGTTTCAACTAAAATTGGTGCTTGAATTTGAAGCACATTCTCACATACAAAAGTTATTGTAAAATTACACGCCCAATAACCCAATCACAAAAGGAAGAATAGCTGGCTTCGGACCAAAGGTTTTCAAATTTGGTATAGGCCTACATGTTCAGCATTAAATTGATGCAACTAAAAGTCATGATATGTATCTGGTGAGCTAACACCACCATCTTGAAAAATAGGTATATATTTTAGCTATTCACTTAAATCTTGGTGACAGTCAATTTTATTGGGATGGAGGGCGTTATACAAAAGAAAGATAAAAAACTTTTGAACAAAAAAGCTCGCTATAGATTTTTATAGGATGTACCGGTTAGCAAATATATTGCTAAAAACATACACCAAAGCTTATAAATATACAAAAATCTCTTTTGATAAACTCAAGTTTTGTTTTGTATGTTCCTGTTAAACTGTAAGAAATTGAATATTGTATAATCAACCCACCAAATTAGAATGACAAAAAAAAAATTACGTATAATTCCAGCCAAGGCTGTACCAAGGTTTTTTTGGGGGGTTTAAACCCCCCGAAATTTTATGAACCATATATATATATATATATTGCTTTATTTATGGTTCAAACTATATCAATAATAAGGTACAAGTACAAATTAGGGGGTTGTGTTACCATTAAAAGCATTTCTGAGAGCTTCTAAAGGTGTTTAATATTTATAATTTTTCCAGCCTTCGGCAGTTAAGAAGTATTTCGGATGTACTTTTTTTCTTAGTCGTAAAACAAAAGCTTCGCACGCTAGAAAGTTAACCTACATCAACATTATTTCATAAAATATATAATTTAAAATATTATTTTTCAATGGGGATTTTTAACGTGCAATTTATGAAAACATGGATTATATCAGCACATGGCTTACAAACTAACTTTTAACTATGACATACATAACAGTTTATTAAAGTTAATTTACCGACTTTACCTAGAATCGAAACCGGGACCTTTAGCACAGTAAGCACACGTGTTATCAACCTAGCTAAATTGTCGGTTAAAATATAAATATGAATGTATTACGTAAAGTATGATAAGCCACTTTAAATAAATAGTAAAAAATAATATAACAATCAAATCATAGTTGTGGTTAAATAATATTCAATACCAGAATTGAATTTAGTTGAATTTTGCGAATGTTGATGCACCTTATGGATTTTAGAGGATGTAATTTTTTTGAAGAGCACAATTTTTTTTCACCTATTAAAGAATGTTGTTAGAATTCAATAATATTCATTAATAATAAATTTTGGTAATCACTGTAAGAACTTCCAAAATAATATTATTTTTCCTTTCCCCATGTGAAGCAAAGCATTGTTTAATATAGTGAAATTCATAGGTTATTTTTAATAAATAATATATAAAGAACATTTAAGGGGTTAGGTCAACTTAATTTCACAAAAGTGAAAAATATCTAGCATTTAAGGAACTAATTGAACCAGATATTATAGTATATCCTTAGCAAGGATTCTTGGACTAATTGGATACAGCCTGTCTCAACAACATCCGTCCTGAACAGAATGGGTTCGTCTCGTAAAAAAGGAAACGTAGACATCACACACCCAATTATCTCAACTAAACCTGACTTGTATCAACGCTGAATAAAAGTTTCTTCAACGCAACAAATTCTAAAAAAAATCTTCATTTTCACGCCAAAGCCAAACTTTTAAAATTTAAAAATTATTAAATGAATTCAACTTTACATATTCAAATACTGAGATCGTAACACAGCTCTCTCCTCCTCCCTGGAATAACTTTTGATCACAATGTTCTATCTATAACCCTTTTCCATTTCTAATTTCTTCAATTTACTTACTGTGACTAGAACTATTAAATGGACTCTTTACAAATTATAATATTATGAATGGGATTTATTACAGCATCCTTTCTTAAATAGTATTATTATTAGCTTTACATACCCAGCAAATGTACTGTTTACTTGTCGTATAGCTAAAAAAATAAGGTATGGTACTAGGCAAAAGGTTATATAAAGATGATGGCATTTGGAAAATTGTAATGGTATCAAAATTAACAAGATTGTATTAAAATTGCTTATTGCTAGAGCTAATAGATCCTTACTATACTATCTCAATGAAAATAAGAAATCCACAATATATTTTGAATGAACAAAAGTCTATAAAACAAAGTATCCAAAGATTTTGGAAGCAAGTAATTGTATAGATTTTTATTCTTTATTTTTAAAACTGTCCCAAAAATATTATTTATGATTAAAAATGTATTATATTGTAATATATTGGAAAAATTGTTTTAATGTAATGGCTAGGTTACTAGATATTTATGTATAGTGCTATGTTCTTGCGATAAGAGTAACTGAAGATATGAGCTATTGCAATGACTAAAGCTGGGATTTTTATGTAGTATTATATAACAAAATATGTAGGTAAATATGTATTAATATACAAAGAAATATGTAGATTCTTAAAAAAATTATATAATACCACGCAAAACTAATATTTTACCAAGCACGCAACATTTACCTAGTTTAAACTCTGATTGGCACATACATTGATAGATTACTTGTACTTTGGTGTGCATTTCAATTCTTTTTATGGTCATTTATTGCCGCTTGTCTGACAAAATATTCTTGTCTTTTCCAAGTTATAGTATGTCACTGAGGCGTATTTAACAGAATAATTTGCTCTGAAGAAATGTTCACAAGGGGATCTACATCATATGAATAAAATGGGTTTCTTTTGAGCACTGCCAGAAACTTATTAGAAATACTTTAACCAGTTTCGTCTTTCATAGCTTGAAATTGTGTTTTCTATGATATCCATGGATTCTTTTAGTGGAAATTAAGAAGTTTTCAATATCTTAATACTTTTTGGAAGCCAATACAAATTGCTCCTAATGTATGCTGTTAAACATGTCACTTTTGGATCAATGAATGAGTTGTGAGATTCACACACAGATTCGCACACCCAGGGGAAAACATATCATCTACTGACTTCAAAACTCCAGATTGTTCATCGTAGAATCTGGCTGTTTTATCCATGTTCCTCATCTTGTTATAAAAAATTTAAGAGAAAACTGCACATCAAACAAGAGTTAGTAAATTTTGACTCGAAGTGGGGCTTTAACAAATAGGCCTTCATTTTTTGTCATATAAATTAATCTATTCATTTGGAAGAACCAGACTTGTATTCCACAACACGATCTAGTCCATGAGCCAAGCTTGTAAGATGGACCATATCAGGATAAAGCAACTTCAAAGAACTTACGATTTTTATTACATAGGCCATGGCATATAAATATAACACCAAGACCTTATCTATGTGAGCTCACCTAGGCCACAAAACTTTCAATTCATCATTCACGAATCTTCCAACTTGATACGTAAGTTCCAGCCCTTCTAATTAAATCAAATATTGTTTGGAAATATCCTACCTACAACAAGGTTCACAACAAAATCAGCCTAAACATCCGTGATTTCATCCACAGCGACCCATATGAAGGAATCTTCTATGTAATTTAATATCATTTCCATTGTTTCTTCACAAAGTATATGCATATAATTCTTTCTGAATACTGATTGATCAGGAATTTGTTGCTTTCATTACTGTCACAAGAAGGATGCAAATTCAGGTACTTGGAATTTAAAACATGGGGTGTTCGCAGTGACCATTGTACTACACAAGATCTAACAGAATTTTTAATTGGAAGGAAGGTACCTTTTTTTTTAAAGAGATTTTTTGAATAACACAGTGTTTTATTTTCGTACGAAGTGTGCTCCGCACATATTTCTCCTTGTGATTTTATAGAACATCCAGTTTTTGGTTGCAAACTTGATATATTACAACTTTAATGTTGGTTGTGCAGGAGTCATTGATCCAAGCCCATTATTTTAATTTTGTATTCAGCCAGTCGTGGCTGGTATCATGATGAAAAAATAAAAAATATTATGGTCACTTAATGTTAGACTTTCACTTTCAACCACTCATGTGAAACTAAAATCACTTTGAGATATTACAAGATAAGAATATAAGTCGTTGGACTAGTGTGGTGGAGGGGAGGGGGATTACAGACAGAAGTTTCTTATCTGTTTGCAAAATTCTTAAAAAAATGGATCAAAACTTATATTGTGAGAAGAGAAAGTATGTATTGGAAAAACACATGACTACTCGAATTGAATGTTACCCTCTTCAATTGTTCAATGAAAAATGCCTTTCAGCTGATTTATGCAAACTAAACTAAATCAAAATATTTTAAAAATTTAAATAAATTTATAATTAGTATAAAATATATTAAAAAATAACAAAGTGAGAAACTTTATGTAAAATAACTTGAAATATATAAAAACGTAAAAATATTAATAAATACATAAAATGAAAATCAAGTAATATTTGATAGTAAGGTTATTTCTCCTTTTTTTATATGTAGGTAACATCTTTAAGTCTTATTTTTAATAAAGACTAGCTCACCCGACAGACGTCGCTCTGTCAAAAGCTATTGGACTGTGGCAGTCCCACAATCTTATCTTCTCTGGTCAAATTCTGGTAATGGCGTTGCTTATAAAGTGTACATGTCATGATGACATCTTTAGTTTTCAGTAATGGTCACCAGAAAATATAAGTTTGTGATACTACACAGTCAAAACTGTGTAATTAAAAAAATACAAATTGTTTCAAAGTGATCACTTTATTTATTGACTAGCAAATAATTACCGTGATAATAACAATAAATTTTTATAATGTTATTAAACTTTTCTATGGATTTTTAATGTCATTATCATAAACAAAAACTACTTACAAAATTCAGTTTTCTATTTCTTAAACTGCAATACTTTAGTAATATTGTGTTAAATGTTATTTTCATTGTAATGCTTTATGGTGTACGATATTTTTTGTTTGATTACCTGGCGCGTTAACAAACAAAGATGATGTTTCTCCAATACGGAAACAGGCAACATACAATTAGCCATGTGAGAAACAGGGTGTTTCAAGATTAATGCCGCAAACACTCAATGACTGCCCCTGGGATTTATTTATGGTTATAGCTAAAGCAAGCCGCACTGGAAACAGCATTCGTTCAAATTTAAATGGTATGTCTGTCGGAATCATTGGGATTCGAGGTATCAAAAGGTCCTCCCCTTTACACTTTCCCTTAAAAATGGTTGCTTCGATCACGTTATTCAGTAATCTTTTCACCTCTAGCCGTATACCGTTACAAATACGTGGTTGGTTGATATTTCGCAACATTATAATCACTGATCCGACCTTTAATTTAAGATTGTGAGGCGGAAATCTTGGCAAATCCAGCGAGTTCAAAAATTCGGGTGGATAGTTGATGACATCATCTTGGTTAGTAGAATAATCAACTGATTTGTATGTCCTCAATTCATCGGAAATTTCATTTTGAATTTTGAAATTTAATTCATTTACATCCATGTTTTTGGCATCCAATATAGCTTGTTCGCTCGACCAAATATGATCGCTGTAATTTTAAGCAGCTTTTGGGAATACCTTTTGAATGAGTTCGGTTTATGATTAAGTAAACTGACAAAAATCGTCAGGAATGGTAACGTAGCCAGTCATAACGTCTAAAGCGAAGTTGCCATTACCTATGTAAATGAGTTATTATTAAAATATTTCCCCAGATCAATCATTTTGCAACTCTACACGCATATTCTTGCTTAAATTTGGTATCGTTACGTGTTTCCACAAAACGGAGGACATTAAACATGCATTAAGTTCATCAACTGGCGATGATCGTGTAATCACTGACAATGTTTGACGAAACTCTCCTGCTAACAAAATCATCGCACCACCAAATCGGTTTTGATTGTTCCACAGTTCTTGTATGGTTCGGTCTAATGCCTCCAAAGACTTTTTGTGCCATCATGCATTCACCCCATATTATCAATTTACATTAATGCAAAACCTTTGCCATTGCAAAGTTCTTCAAAATTTTGTAGATCGGAGTTTTGTTGCGTTGCATATTCAATGGCAATTTTATCGCTGAATGGGCTGTTTGACCGCCTTCCAACAATGTAGCTGCAATGCCTGATGAAGCGAGTGCGAGTGCAATTTCATTGTGTGAGTGAATTGTTGCTCAAATCAATGAAATCAAAAAAGTGTTTCCTTTACCAACGGAAGACTCCAAGAAGTAAATCCCTCCAGTTCCATCACTTAAAACTTTGACAAGAGTATCAAATACATACTTTTGTTGATGGTCCAACAGCAGAAGTTTTATTCGAACTGATTCCATTAAAGCATCGAGATCTTACAGTTTCTCACTTTGTAACTCTTGATTAAAAGCGTCGTGCATCAGGCGATTGGACATGGCCGTGGCCAGTTAAGATAATACTTTGTTTGAGATCATCAAGCACATGTCCTCAATTGATATTAAAACCTCATTGTAAATTTCTTCACTGACTTGTAAATTTGGATTTCCTGTACTAATGCGGATTTGATGCAAGATATCGTCACACATATCTTCTCTGTATTTGATCCATAAATTAATTGGTTTTGATGGGAAGCATGTTGATATAATTAAAGAAAACAATGTTCATATTTGATGAACTTGTGAAGAAATTATAGCATCATTGAGAGTTTACCTAATAAGCGTCATTTTCTAACTGTTGCAAACGCTTACAGGGTTCTCTGTATGAGTCGCACAATTCACCATTAACAGTTCGTAAATGTTGGAATAATGTTGGGCCTCGAACATTTCATAATAGCAATCGCAAATAAAAGTACTCATCGTTGCTTGGATGGACTGAATAAATTCTACCTATTGCATCGGTGGAATATACATTTGTGTAACCTGGAACTGATTTTCCTTGTTTCCGTCGTTGAAATTTCTTTGAGGATTGATTTCAAGTATAATATTTTGTTATTTTGGAGTATAGCAGTGTTTGGGTGATATCATCATTCTCACACATTTCAAAATAACTGGTCAAGGTTGTAGCTGGTGGTTGAATAGCTCGTTGTATTGCGTTATGTGCTGTGAAATATACTCTTTGACCATTTTCTAAGTGTAGGGCTAGGTGAATAACAGTGGGGTGTCTTTCATGAATGGAAAAAGAAAAAATGCGCCAATTTGCTTCATTACTTCTAACATACTGGCCCAATTGGTATTGGGTAACTTTGTCATTGAAGTTCTCTGCACCAACTCCAATCACAGCCATGTAACTTCCTTAGGTTACATATTTACTAATGTATTTGATAGATTTCACGGAATGGCAAGATTAAACATTGATGTGCGCCTTGAAAGTCTTTGATAGGATCGGTGAATATGGAATAATCCAACGATTATCAATTTTAATGTATTATTGATTTACTTTGACAATTGTTGATCTTCCGTTGTCTGCAGTCAATCAGCGACGATAGTGGATAAAATTATCATTTATGGTAATTGGTTCTGCTACTTATGCCCGTGGATTTACCATCCACCATAAACGATGAATTTTGATTAAGTGTTCCACAGGGACCATGAATCATGTTTTTAATAACTACCTCATGCAAGCCTGAATCTACTTGTAAATAAGGAAGTTTAGCTGATTTCATTTCATCAACTTAATTTTGTCTTATCTTCTCAACCAACCCAATCAGAATATGTGAATGAGGCAATCCACGTTTCTGCCACTCCACAGAATACATCCAGCAGCACGTCTTGCCAAACACGCTATGTTTCACAATGAAATCCATTAAAGATTTTAACTTTTGTTTGTAGACTCTTTCCGTAATGTAATGGCGGTCAATGCGTATATGTTACTGGTATATTGTCATCCAACAGACATTATTTGCATTTTAATTAGTATTAATCGCATCTCGATGGTGAATATACTCTTCAGAACGGTGTTTGGTCTGGTTCAACCTGATTAAAATCAATCGCTCTATTTCAATTTTGACATACATATCAACAGCATATTGGTGAAATAATCACCAAAACTTCAAGATGTGATTGTCTTCATTTTAATGAACCATCAGACGGTATGAATGATAGTTCATTGAACTGGCTTTTTTTTGTTTCGGCACCTATATATAAATTATTGTTTTAATGACAGTTATTGAACTTGCATAAAATAAATATAGTAGCGGATACAAAATCTCCATTGCTAAACCAAATTTTTAATTACCTATAAGGGGATTTATCATGTTTATTGAGAAATGATAACCCTCTTCACCTTGCCAAAATATTATGGGATATTGTAGTGCATCATATGAGCTGTGTGTTTCATACACACGCAGTAAATGATCATTCCGGCGATGTACAACAATATAACGGGCTTCCAAATTTTCTCCAATTATAACAATGGCAACTTCATCAATTGTTAGTGCATTGAAACGTCTTGCGTGTTGGCTCACAGGAGTTTTATTAGCTCTGATTACAATTTTGTGATTATCATATAGCATGAGATCCAGTGCAGTTTTGAACAATGTAATCAACTGATTGTTTTTATGAGAGAAAGTTTGTAGTTCTTCTACAATAGACCTCTTCACTTAACTGTTATGTGTACAACGCAGATCAATTTCTTGTGTTGAATTGCCTATGAAATAAATTTTCAGGAATTTGTAGTCCCCATCTGACTACGGCAACAGTGAACCTGCTCGATGATATATTTGGCCTTGTATCTGTGAATTAAAAATACAGGTTTATTACTTTTGTTACAAAAACAATAACATAAAATAAACAAAGCAATATGGAAGATAAGTTTGTTTGTTATATATTACCTTGAAAGTTGGCATGAAGTTGTTCCGAACTACATTTGTTGCCCCAAATGAAGTCATTTGGAAGCAGTTGTTATATTTTTGGATATTAGTAAGGAAATGTATGGAATCCGTTCCTGTTCCTGAGACCAATGAGTACAATGGCTCTGGTGGCGGAACCAATGGCACTAATTTCACTTTGCCATTTGCGCAACACAATCCAGTGGCTTCATTTTTGTATTTCAATGCCTTACAATGTGGGCAAACTGAGTTCATAGATCCAATAACAACGCATTGGTAGGCACTGTAGTCAATTGAAACATCGTAACTGATAGCAGCTCGTTTCCAACCTGCAAGATTATTAGCTGAATGACGTGCTGAACGGGTTTGTGATATCCGAATCCTTTCAATTTCATTTCGCTTTTCACGTTGCTGTGCAGTCTGATTAGAGTAAGAATTATCTTGGTTTCTAGCATTTCGAGTTCTTCGACCCAAATTGCTCCGCCCACGTATTATAGGTGGCATGACTCTTGAACTGGGTATAAATGGAAACACATTCAAAATAAACCAATAAACCATAGATAAATTGAGGAACTTGTTTGTCGATTGAGAAGCGAAGCTTTAAAAACAACCTTGAAAATAACATGCACTAATTGAGAATCTACTGAATAAGTGTCAAATTCAAACTGTGTATTGTAGAAAGAAAAAGTGTCAAATCTACGCATGCATTCAAGTAGTTTATATTAATTTTATGGTTACGTTCATGAATGTAAATTTACTAAATAAATTTCAAATATTTTTTCTTTATATTATGGTTTGGTATTCTTTGGTTTTATTTGAATAAAACGAAACAGTAAGTAAGTGTGTCGGTTTAGAAGCGAAGATATAGACACAATCAAGAAAATAACACACACTAATTGATAATCTACTGAAAATCTGTCAAATTAAAACTGTATATCATAGAAAGAGAAAGTGATAAATCTACAGATCCATTAAAGTAGTTTATATTAATTTTAAGGTTACGATCATAAATATAAATTTACTAATTAGATTTCAAATATTTTTTCTTTATATTATGGTTTGTTACTCTTTTGTTTTATTTGAATAAAACGCAACATTAATTAAATGCATAGAAAATAGAGTTTAGGGTGTCTGAGATCTATTCACTTAATCTATTAATTGCTCAAATCGATCTTTATGAGCCCAAGAATCGATTCTTCGATTAATCTATCTCAAATCGCCATCCCTAGAATTGACTGCTAGTAACAGTTTGAATGGGAAAAATAAAAATGTGTTTTTACGTTTTTCAGTGCAATTTTTCCAATTTTATCTACAGAAGAACCTTCCTCGGACTTCAACGAGTATTAGAAAAAAAAATAGCCGAATTGGTCCAGCCGTTCTCGAGTTTTGCGCTTAGTAAAACATTAAGACATTCATTTTTATTTATATAGATAGATGATTGATTTTACTTCATACTATTGGAAAGTCTGTGAAATATTAATATAGTGATATGATCATCAATATGATTGTATAAAGTTACCAAATTGGTTCCAATTGGTAACTTTTCATATATTATCTTTAATACAAATAATACTTGATGTTGAAAAATCACCTAAACATGTTGTAGTCATAGAAGAAAAGTATATAAAATAAGAAGGGGATAAAAAAGAAGATATAACCTTACTATATATTATTATTATTACTTCTTACCAAATAAACATGAACATTATTAAAAATAATACTTTATTTTAATTTTATATATTATATTAACCCTAATATTTTGATTCGTTGAGATTTCTACTTTCTGACCATCTAAATGGCGAGGAATAGAATATGTACATAAAAATCCCAGCTCTAGTAATGACTTCCAGAGTTTAGTAGCTTTACTCTTTTCTTACAATACAACTATTTAAAATGTATTTTATTGTAATAGCTGCTAGATATCTTATATATAATTTGGTAAGCCCGTTTCCGGTATTAGAAATTATGAGGAAATGACGGAACAGATTTTGACAAATGACCACTTAATTTAATTGTTAGGAGTCCAGAACGAATATGAGGAAAATAGTAGTTTTCCATAAAACTCCAATTTTCACAAAAAGTTTTCAGTTTTTCATTATTTGTTTGGATACCATAGAAATCGTTACTTGCTGAATGGCTGTAAATCTCTAAATAAATTATATTTCTTTGGCTAAAAATTAATAGCTCAAAATTTATCTGTTGGTTCGGGCATATCATAATTTTCCCTTTGGATGCTGGATATAACACATCAAAATTGAGATACTAAACTGGGGAATCATTTAATTTGACTTTCTCGCTATCTTACAGGTAGAGCAAGAATTGTGATCGTCAAAAAAAATTGAATTTGAGATTTTAATGAATCTCAACGTTTCATGACCTCCAGCTTCCCAAAAAGTGGTTTATGAATTTCCGTCTGTCTGTCTGTCTGCACCAACAACTAGAGCTTAAACTATTTTACCGATCGGGCTATAACTTGGTATCTAGGGTTTTAATATGGTTACCCCAAGGGGTTTTATGACTTGGATATCTAACCCTAAAATTAATAGTAGTTTACTGGAGGGCAAAAAGAGAAAAAGTCAATTTTCTCAAAATCGGCTCTAAAGAATTTTATTAAATTTCATTTCTATACATTAATAAATATTCCAAATAAAATAGCCACTCTCAATATTTTTGCAAAATGACTTTAAGGGCTCCGGTCTGAAGCATTAAATCTCATTTTTTATCATATCTCCGAAACTATTTGAATATATCTTCTACAGAAGAAAAGTAGTTACTAGCTTTCAAAGAAACCTTCTTCAAACTAGGAGTGTCTCACCATAAATGTGTATTTTCCAACCAAATAAGAAAAGAGGATACCAAGTTCTTTTCCTAGATTATCTTCTAATTCTGACACATGTGTGATAAAATTGTATGCATTTATAAAATATCAACAATAATTTAAAAAATGAAATGAAATTACTTATCATTACAAATATGTAGCTCTATTTATGATACAGATATTTTAATCGGATCATATTTTTATAAAACCAATAACTTTCAAGCTATACGCAAATATATATATATATATATATATATTTTAACTTTTCGAACACTAAAGGTAAAGAACTGCCACCGTAAAAAAACCTAACCTGAAATGTTGATGGATGTCGATGTCTCATGACCACCCAAACCCTAAAAAGTTGTCTTTGCAATGCTGTCTGTCTGTGTGTCTATTTAAACTTAAAATTAAAAGTAGTTTAATAAAAAGCAAAAAGAGAAAAAATTAATTTCTCAAAATTGGCTATAGCGATTTCGATTAAAATTCGTATCTAGGTGTTAATTAAGATTATAAATAAACAGACTATTTTCATTTTCCCGTGAAAATGACTTTTAGGGTACTTTTCAGAAGTTGAAATCTACGTATCTATGCAAATATTTGATATACTAAATAAGTTATTGTTGCAAAATTGTAGTACTATTAAAATAACAAACTTTTTTATGGAATATATTTTTATAAAACCAACAGTTTCTTAGATATTGGCAAATATATTAATACAATTTTGTGAGCCTTAGTTGTAAAAATATACTAATTGAGTTTTAACGCAATAATTCTCCAAAGCCATAGGGTAATTAAATATAAATAGGTCTCTAAAATTTATGTTATTTTTCCTTTAACTGCTTAGGAAAAATGTTTTTACAACAATGCCATAAATCCAACGGATAATTCTATTCTACCTTGATGGATTACATTGTGGAAAATACTATAAGCAGAGCTCAGATTTTTATGATGTGTCATCTTTTTCTTTTTTGTTCATTAAATACAATGCTCATAATACGAGTACATAAACTCTGTTCATGATCCCCTGGTTTCTAAATTGATTTTTATAGGTGATTTTTTATTCATTTTCTGTAATTAGGGAATTTTAGCTCGTATTCTATAGATTTTCGTTCTTTTCAAGTAATTTTGAACATTTATATTTATTTTTTAGTCATTGTGAGGCATTTTTGAGGACATATTGTTGATTAACTATATTTTCTAAATTATTGTTAATATTTTATAAATGCATACATTTTTATCACACAGTTGTCAGAATTAGAAGATAATCTAGGCAAAGAACTTGGTATCCTCTTTGCTTATTTGGTTGGAAAATATACATTCCTGGTGAGACACTGATAGTTTGAAAAAGGTTGCTTTGAAAGCTGGTAGCTACTTTTCTTCTGTAGCAGATATTTTCAAATCAATATAATGTTTAACAGAACGCTAGTGTTTAGTGGCTAAAGACATCATTGCATTGGTAATTTTTTGTTTAACTTTGTGTAGCACATGTTTTATTTATTCATTTCCATTTAATGCGATTCTTTGTTTATATTTTTAAGTAAACTTTCAAAAATTTGATGCTAGCTTTAGAATCTTTAGGTCATTTTATAGGTAGGTCTTTTTAACATCTTTAGTTAATCAAATTCTGGGCCCTGCTTATAAGCTAAGAGCCTTAGGGAAATGAATCTGCTACGCTAAGACTTCTTATTCTCTGAGTATACAAAGAGTATTGTAAATACAGATCAGTTGGCTCACCAAACAAATGATATTATATACATGATTTGGGGTGTACAATGTGGTTTCATGCCAGGTAGAGGTTTCATGTACCATATATTGGCATTGCAACAAGTAATTGAGAAATGTATGGCAGAAATTAAGAAAGTTTATTGTACATTTGATGATTTTGATAAAGCGTACAATCTGGTGAATATAAGTAAATTATAAAATATTTGAGAGAATAAGGTGGGATGCATGTTTAGTAAATGCAATTAAGTTGGTGTATGATAGAAGTAAGTGTGCGGGAATGTTTATGGGGATTTAAGCGAATTAATTGACATTGGATAAGGTGTTTGATAAGCTTATTTTTTGTATGCATGCTTGTATTCATGATAAGTGTATGAGAAATGGTTGTGAGGACGCAGTTTGTAGTTACATATGCACATTATACAGTATTACTGGCTGAGAATGAAAGTGACTTGCAGAATGCATTAAATCCTTTGAATGTGGCGATACCAAGAATGGATATTTATATAAATATCTCCAAAATCAAGGTGATGGTTTAAGATTAAGATTGATAAGGAAATGATCAGCTTAGTATGAATGGAAATTGTTAGAACAAGTGAATGCATTTGTTTATCTGGTCAGAATGTTCTCTAAAATGGAGGGATAAATGGTAAAACAACAGACGGGTGAGTGTATTTCAGAGATTAGTTGGATATATGTGGACTTTTGCAAAGAATGATTTGGTTTTGAAAAAGGAAAATATGGGAGTTTATAAAAATGTGCTGACTCCAACATTTTTTTAAAATGGATTTTAGGTGTCTGGTTGTCAAAACACAAGAGAAGATTAATATGTTCGGAATGAGATATCTAAGAAATGTACGTACTGAAGGAGTGGGTGTCAAAGGGGATGCAATAAGTAAATGTTAAAGAAACGTCTTACGTTGGCTTGTTCATGTTGAGAGGATGAATGTGGATTGAGTGACGAATCAAATATATGATGGTAGATTGTGTGAATCAAAAGGAACAAGTAGGTCATGTAATACATGGCTAAATATATGCAAATGTGTAAAATAGAGACACTAAGAGTTATAAGAATGAGAGAGCATGTATGACTTGTTGTATGGATGTTGTTATAACAAAGGGAGAATGCAAGGAGAGGCAAGTTTAGAGAAGGTTATTAAGGATGGATTAATTATTATGGAGTTTTTTTAGATAGATGCTAGGTTTCTTACTTACTCCCTAAGGGAACGGCGTGATTAGGTATAAACGTGTGTATGTATCCTAATTTAGAGTTTTTGGCATTTATAAAGAGTCACAAGTTGATACTATCGATCAAATCAGACATAACACATGGCTCTACCTACTAATACATGAAAGTAGATCTAGTAAACTTATTCACGGTCAATTAAGGCTTCTTTTATTTTATCATATGACTATACATAATCCTAGTAATGCTTTTATATACAATTTTTATAAATCTCTATTATAGTCTGCGTAACTAAATTGTTCACCCTTGATTGTGGTCCTCGTAAGCTGCCCCCACCCTGATAATTAGTGGTTTGTGATTAAACTGGATGCTCACAACTCATTAATTAGTGCAGCGACATGGTACGGACAGAACCAGACCCACTATCTGCTGCATTATTTGGAGGTGGTGCCTCTGATCAGCCGGAGGATATTGTATCCCCCTTCCATTACTTCTCTTCACCCCGCCCACACCCATTTCGCGGTGGGCCTGGACACGGCGCGGCGCGCTCCGACAAGGTGTAATGCACGGAATAGGAAGGCTCCTATTGGGGGAGGTAGGGCTGAGGTCGGAAGGCTATGCCACTCAGTGGTTGTTGAGGATTATATTGTTTTGTTTTTAAGTGTGTTGAGCTAGAGATTGGAAAAATGATTATTTGTAAGGGATAGTTCCACGTTTTTCAGTTCACCAAAATGAGTTGTCAATACTTCAGTCTTTTTTAGTTCAGTCTTTTACCAATTCGTGACCTACATCCAAGCTAGTAATATCCTTATATAATTTCTAAATATTCTGACACTGATGCTTAAACTCTGAAGCTTAGGGGTAGTGTAAATTAATTAACTTATTTTCAACTCCAACAAGACTGCCATAGCAGCGTAGCTCAAGGAGGAAGCTAAGATATTTTTGATAAAATAGTGTCTAAAGGTTTCTGTAATTAACTAAACAAAATCCCTATAGCTTAAATTCGATTCACCTTAATTGTCACTTTGAACTAAAATATTTTTAGAAGGGGAAATAACTTATTTGAACAAAAATCATTTAGCTTGAACTATTCTTTCGTGAGCTACACACCTATAGTTACTGCCATGGACTGCCTTTATATTAACAATACTTTTTGTTAGGATTTTTACTAACTGTCAAAACTACCTGAAGCTGTTCTCGAGAAGCTTAAGGTATTAAGCTCGTAATCGCCAGGCTGCTGTTGTCAGGATAGCAAGGTAGATGTTTTCTCTTGGCGGAAACTATGATACAACTATATTGCTCTAAATTTATTTTTATATGTGGCCGTGATAGTAATATTAATATTAAAATCATTGGGACCGTATATTGCTTCAAGTTCTGTTTATATTGGCTCATATAGAACTCCACTCTTTTTCCTCGCGCCATATTGGCCCAGAGCCCATGATCCTCTCGATCACCTGAACCAATCAGGGTAAAAGTACTGTTAAATAAGCGATCATCAGTGTAGTTGAGTGTTCGGTGTCTTCCTCAGTTTTCAGCTGAATCCTTCTGGGTTGCCAATACTAATTGTATATTTTAATTCACGCCTCAATAGTTGCTGCACGTCCAGTACTTTTATTACTAAGCTAGTAGATATGGTATAAATTGGGAGCACTATTATACAAGACTATTTTGAGGTATTTAGAGTACGAAGATTCACGAAGAAACACGATCTCGCCCTCACACCTTTCCTATCACACCCCAGCTCATATCACGTGCCATTTTTTTGTACCCGCAATACCAGCGGTGACGAAAGTTCACTGCTCACACCCGGTTATTTTCGAAACTTCTTCGTTTACTGATGAGATAGAATGATGGTATTATAGCTTGTTATAGTTCCCCAAATTATAAGGAGTATTATTTACCAGTGTATATTATTTGGTTTTACATATCTTACGAGGTATAAGTATAATTTAGATAAAGGAGGAAGAAGGTATGTGTGATGCACCGTTCAATTTATTTCATCCTTTTATTTTCACAAATTTGTAATAAAAGATAGATTTGTATATATATATGTGAAAATATTAACTTTATAACTAGTTGTAGGCCTTTAGGAATAAGTTTTAAATTATTTCAAACGTTTAACTGCTATTATTTCAAGATAGCGTTCATAATAAAAAGTAGGGGAACATAACTTTTTTTGGTACCTTTAAATTATATTTTAGTGTAAATGCAGTTTGAAATTACGTCTGCATGGATTTATATCATCTTCCAGAAGGCCTACTATGCTATACTAAACTTTAAACTATGAATTATATATATA
>CABFOW010002783.1:16511-26573 GCA_902141385.1 Timema californicum | reverse complement strand
ATATATATATATATATATATATAAGTTAAATCCGTTTTCCACAAGAAAGAGTCGTAAAAAATCTCGATGAAATTCCTGGCTGCACGCGCTAGCCACTTTATCGTGAAGTTTAAAATCAAAAAAATTCTTTTTTAAGTATTCTGGGGATACCTACAACACCATAGCAGTGTGCTGAGTTTCAGATTTGTAACATATTGGGAAATTTGGGAAAAATTTATGGGAAGATAAACAAACACCACATACTATGTATTGTATACATTTATATAATTACGTTTTAGATAAAGAGATGTATTAGCTTATTTTCGACGACCTATTACGTAAACTGTTTAAGTTACTATAATATGGTAAAAGGGAATAAAGAGACAGTTATGGTCTTTTTAAAGAAGTTAATCACTTATAACCTATAAAAATAAAATCTATTTTTTTAGTTATTCTTTTTGTGTTTTTGAAGAGCCAAATGTCTTCTCTATTAATGAATATAGCAGTGTAAAGGACTTACCTCTTCCAGTAGACAACAGCGCCCATGATTAAAACCAAATATATTTGTCGACAGAAAAGAAAACCGTACCTGGGAAGCCATCCTCATGTTGGACCATTGTATCCACCTGGATCCCATGTACTCTCCAGCCTACTTGTTATTGGCCAGACTCTACTCTGGTAGAGGGCTGCATACGGAAGTGGGACGTTTGTTGCGTCAAGTGATCAAATTGGAGCCGCACACCAACGACTACCTGGCGGAATACGCCGCTTGGCTTCGTGACAGGGGTAAGCTATTCCATTGGTTATAAAATCAATTAAATTTATTTGAAAATTACATCTGGACACGGTAATCAAACCCAGGACTTTTGGCTTACCGAGACAAAGTTCTTATCACTGAGCTATTCTGGAATCTTCACTGGCTAAGATACATTATCCACTAATCCTTGGTGGGGTAAACCAAATGTCCCGGGTTTGATAACAGTGTCTTCGTGTTATATTTTGACTATATTTAGTTTGGTTTATAGATGTTCCAATGATAGCTGTATCCTTAACCAAAGCTAATTTTCAATGGTCTGTTATACTATAGTTAAGTTAACACGTCGTCAAAGGTGGGGATCCAACGCAGACCCCTCGACATATTTCATCTATACCTTGATTTTCTTACGAAAGAAGGTTGTGGCACCTTTTAGAAAATAGAAACATATTTTTTTTTGTCTCGACTGATGATATTTCAATATATTACTAGTATTTATTTATTTAGCACCACGTCTTACTACATGTTCGGGTTATACGCTTAAGTACTACTAACTACGCTAATGGATTAGGAATTGGGTCGGTTGGATTTAGAGGAAGTGAACCCACATCTGTGTGGAGGGTTAGTGGAAAACTATTTATGGAAAACCACCCCTAGCTTAACCAATTGAGATTCTAAACCCGATCTCCCCGTCCTCGGCAATGTGTCTCTAGACGAAACTAGCGCATTAGCCAACTACGCCACTAAGGCTGGTGTCACTAATATTAACTTATAGGTATTTATATCTATCATAACTACCAGCTGCAGATAACGTTACTTGATGTATGAATACGTCAAATTTCTCTGTCACCAGTATTACTTTTTATTAATGTTGATATTTATTATATATAATGACTTATGCATATTATGAATCTATGAAAGTAATTGTAGTGCTTTTTTAATATCCGATTGTGATCAAAAATTTTGGGAATAATGTTTATAACAGCTAGAGAAAGATTAAAAATGTATAACTTACAAGACTTGTAAGTAGATTAACCCTTCTTTATAAATGTATCCATTTTTTTTACTTTATGAAAAAATTAAATCATTTTAATTTATCATTTTTTATTTTTCTCTTTTTTAGGACGGTCTTGGGAAGCATTAAGATACTTTCTTAAATCATTGACTGTTTCTGTGATCCACGGAGAGTCTTTATTAGGAGCATCAAGAACTTTGAGAGATATGGGTCAATATCCAAGGATCTATCAACTAAGAATAAGGTAGTCCCTTCCTGAAATTTTCTCTATCGTACCTCTGAAATGTTATAAAAGGCATATAAAAAAAGTCTAATTTGAAGTTGTGTGTTAGGTCTAACGTTGCAACTCTGAAACTAGAAACCCTAAAGAGATGAAACTTTGAAGCTTACTTTGAGAAACATGAGAAGGTATTTTGTGTTTATTCCTAAATCTATTGAAAAACTAGCTTATTAGAACCAGTAACTAATAATATATAGTTCACTCTCAGTATGTAATTGAGATTTTGTTTTTTTTGTTTTCTAAATAACTTAAATCACTAAAGAGAAATATATTCCTAAGCTACAAGAAACTATTTCAAAAGTAAATCCAAAGAAACACATACACCGAATATCAAAAAAAAAGTTCAAATATTACATCTAGATTGAAATACTAAACTTAAAATTTCAAAGATAGTTCTCAAATTAAAAATAATATCCCAACTTAAAATTCGAGCTACACTAACAAAAATAAAATTTCTAGCCACTATTCCAAAGATAATTTTCAAAAACAACCCCAAAGACCTCAAAATCAATTAAAAATCCCTTGATTCAGTTAACGACACGGGTATCCAACTACACTTAATATTGCTGTATCATTTGAGAATATTATGTAATAACTTAAAATTATGTTTTTTGTAGAAACGCCGCAAGTGAATTTAAATATGAAATTTTTCATAAATGTATAACTAAATTGGGAACCAACTTTATTGAAGTATGTAATATATTGAATCTAAATGCATACATAGTAAAATAATTAGATTAGAAATTAAATTATTAATTATTATTTTCCGTTTTTTTAAATGTGTAGTTCTCTATTGATGTAATGGAATATGGATGAAAGGTTATAATTATTGTGTATTACATAGTAGACACCAATTTATTTAACATACTAAAATACACTTTATTAGATAGAGACCAATCTGTAACATCAATTTGCCCCATTTGACCCATCTGGAAATAGTCCAGCTGACCAACGTGTCCGAGACGACGTATTTCCTGAAAGCTAAGGGAGAGGTTACAGTCTAAGTGGACACTTTATCGACCAGTGGGATGGAACCGTTGGGAGGGGAAGAATGTTGTGACTAAATCTTCATCTCCCTTTCCCTAATCCCCGAGGTAGGAAACCTGTGTTTTTGTTTTATTCTCTGGTTAGCCACCCACTTAAGAGCTGACCGCACACTGGAAGGACACAGAGGTGTGGTTGTCCACTGGGGTTTTTGGGTAATAGCCTACCATGCTGAGGTAAAATGATAGGTAAAATGAACGTGTTCTTCTATAAAGGTCATCACAATTTCTGGTAAAGTACGATACTTGCCCATTTTAATTATATGTAATATATATAAAAATTTAATTTAATTTAGCACAATATTTTTGTATTCTCTTCGTCTATTATTAGAATAAGACCGTTGGCCTCAGTAGTCTCAAGGTATAAATGCTGGCCTCGAGACCCAATGCTCGTGGGTTCAAATCCAGCAGGTGTTTACAAACATCTCCTTGAGCAATAAAAATCCGTGGTTCAACCTACATTAGAGGAGAAGTAAAGCCGTTGGTCCCATGTATATTGTTGCATTTAAAGAGAAACCCTGCAAAGAATGGGAAAAAATAATAATGGAATGTCATCAATAAATTTAATGGGGTTATTGTTATTTATTTATTCTAGGTATTTACTGTGCTCTTTCTGAACCAATGTATTATATCTGATTACGAGAATTTCTATGATTGAAAGCAAAGGGCCTAACAATTTTGCCTCAAAAATTATTTTCACATTATTTCCAGGGTTTCTTTAAATACAACTATAGACATGGGACCGACGGCTCTACTTCCCCTAAAATGAAGTTATATCACGGACTTTTATTGCTCAAGAAAATGGTTGTTATTTCTAGATTTGAACCCACAAACATCGGGTCTTGAAGCCAGAACATATACCTTAAGACCACTGAGGTCAGCGATCTTATTCTAATAATATACCAGGATAATAGAAAAATATTGTGGTCAGTTAAATTCAATTTGAGACCTGGAAAACGTTCCTATGTATCACAGTTTTTTTTGTAAAATCAGTTGTGTTTTGTAAGAAATCTATACTTCCTGCCGAATTTTGCGTTCCAGACCCATTGCTTCATAGAAAAGTCTATAAGCACCGGAGATCGAATCCAGGACCTCACTATCTATATCACGGAGCTTTGATCCCTAGACCACAAAGATGATATCAGTACATTTAAAATAACAATAATAAGATGATTGTAAAATATGGTCAATGTTGGACGTATATAAAATAACATGTTTTTATTTTACGAAAGTACAGTCCAATTTTCAAGTAGTAGGTTAGAGAAGAAATACAGAAAGTATACAATACTTCTCGATGTTGTTTCAGAGCTCACATCACGAGGAATCAACAGAGCAGGAGGTTCTACTCCGGGGACATCTATGTCCGCGGCTGGATCCTGCACACAGAGCCCCAATACAGTGAGGAGAGATCCACTAAGATATCGCTAGGTGGTGAAGGCCATCCAAATGAGAGTGGGGCCCACAAGAAGACTCTTTGTCCCGCGAGGGAGATCCCGAGCATCGCGAGCCACTTGGAGCAGGACTCGAACAGATCCCAACAGACTCGGTGTAGGAGCAGAGGGTCGAGGAGGAGGGGTGGTACCCCGAGAAGGCAAGAATCGGCCGGGGAGGCGGGGCGGAATATGCCACCGCCCCTTCTGGTACAGAACCTTTTAGATACCTTAAAGTGATCGGGGATGAATGTTTGTCGCGTGTGTGTGTGAAAACTTTTTTATTTGCTCGGGGACCACTTTCGGAGCAGTAGCAGCGATGAAATATCTGAAGGAAGTGTTTGTGGAGAGTTGGTGTATGAAACCTTATACGACTGTGTCACGAAGAAACTTCCATTCGGCCTTCATCCGGACTTTTCTAAGGACTTTATGATTACAGTATTATGATACCGGTGGGATTTCGTTTCTTCAATTTATTGACATTTCTTAAGCTGGGATTTTGGGAAGTCCGAGCTAGCGTCAGTATTTCGTCAGTTATTATAGCAAAAAAGAAAAAAAATGGTAGAATTAATCAAATATTTCTCTAGTAGAATCATAGATATTAATTTTCTATACATGATAAATCGAAATAGTTCCTATCTGTCTAGTGTTTCCTTGAATTCAATCACATTTTCTCTTCATTTAAGAAATTTCCTATCTCATGCTAATATGCTCATGATAAATATTCAAGAATACTTGTAGAAATACAATTTGTCTAAATTTCTACCCTTTGTCTCTCTACTGGAGAAATTTTGGATTAATTTTACTAAAAAATCTTGCTCTGATAACTACAAGTACATTTACATTTTCTCACATTACTTTTCCATCATCCCAGCTAAAAATCACTTCTTAGTGTTACATTTTTACTTATAATTTTGAAAATAATCATTTTGAGTAAATGGCTCATAGTTTATACTTACATTTAAACAAATTTATGTGGTTTTTGTGTTGTTGATGGTTGATGAATTTAATTATTTATTTTTATCGTCCTTGGGTCTTTCTTTCCAAACCATTTTATTTAGTTGTGAGAATTTTTTACGTTTTGAATGGTCAACTTAACACTTTGCTATATTTAAAAGTTTTTTATAACAGTTTTATTTCTATGATAGTTATCTATAAATAGTTTCTAAGAATAGAAGCACTACGTATTTAAAGCTCACTAAATCATAGTTATTCTTAAAATTCATATTTTGATAATACACCTGTATTTTAAAAATCATGTAGACTTACATAATATGTCAAATTTCAGAGTGGATGTAAAGAAAATTATTTAAATCACTATTTGGTTTCATACAACCATTATTTGAATCACGTTTTTAATAACTATTGAGATGGTGACCTGGTGGTCTAGGGGTAAGGTGTCAGACTTCTATGCTGACGGCCGGGGTTCAATCCTCGTTCCCGGCAAAGATTTATTTGATTACCAAACCCTTCCTTCACCTCTGGCAAGACATCTTGTGAATGTGGGGAATGCCAGGCCTCCACCGTGGTCTCACAATCACCCTAACATTACACATTAGCGTAAGTGCGTATAACCCGAATGGGTAGTAAGACGCGGTGCTAATAATAATAACTATTGAGCCTTTTAACTTAATTTTCTTTTTAGTTTGTGAATATATTTTAAATTTTTGTCCTACACCTTAATTTACCTAAAAGCAGCTACCAAGATAAAATCAATATTCAAATCATTATCAACCATAAAAAACTTAAGTCCTTATAAATTATTCACAATACAGTGCTTAAATTATACGGATAAAATTTTTGAAAAGCTATGTAGGTGAAATAATTGATGGCTTATAGTTAATTGATTTTTATGGATACCTTTCTTATATGTACAGTTCTCAAATTTTGTATAGTTTTAAAATAAAATTATATGAAACTCAAATACATTTTAAACATAAATAAAGTTGCCCATTGTGTTAAAAAAAATGAAATTTGTATATGAAAATAACTTTGTTTATATAATTAAATTAAGAGGCTATGGAAACAAATATTTAAGAGAACGTTTCTGAATAAACTAAATAAATACACGTTTTATTTTTCTAGCACTTTCATGTTTTCACATGAAATCAAAAGATCGATATACTATTTTGAACACAGCATTTAAGTAAATATAATTACTTTCATCCAAAAAGGTCCTGTGATGAATTCTAGGCTGTGGTTTGAATAAGGATATGAAGCATGCGATATTAGCCTATATAAAATAACATACTGCTAAAAGAATAACATGGCTTTCTCATATTGTTCATATAAATATTGGTATTGATAGTGAATCTGTATGCGACCAATTACGTAATTAGACTGATAGTCATGAATCTAGTTCATGCTGAGTTTAAATAATGTATAATACACTTAATGATGCCATGTTAATCTATTAATTATGGGAAATATGTATGTGATACGACCGTAGTTTCATCAGATAAGTTTAAGACAAAAATTGAGTTAAACCATGACCATGGGACACAAATTTTGGAAACAAAAATATATATATGTGTGTATATAAAAAAATTATTTCATTGTTGATTCCCATAAAATACCAAAGATATCTAATGTAAGTAAGGTAAATCTTGTAAATATTTAAATGTCAATAGTGAATGAATTTGAAATTCATATAATTACGTTTAGAAATAGTACAATAACACATTATGTCTCCAAGTCCACAGTAGTATTTTAACAAAAGAACGCAACCATATACATTCACGTATATTATTTATATTCTTATTGTTCCCAAAATAAACCAAAGGGGCTAACTAACATATTTTTTACAATTTTTTTTAAAATTCGAGTAGGATTAATTTTCGTGTAACGTGGTTCAGAAGCTTAAGATAAATTATTATTGTCTAAATTTTCAAAACAATTCCAATATTTTAGGTTATATCAAACTGGAAAGCTATCTGCATGAAAAGTAGGCCTACTGACGAAGGAAATCAAATGGCTATCATAACTGGATGGATTTAGCATAAATATCATTCTTGAAACAGAGCGTAACAAATATGAAGAAATTACAGGGAAACGAAAGGGAAGTAAGCTTACACGATAAAAAAAAACATAACTAATTTTAATTTTCAGGATATTCTAGGTTATTAATGGTTTTTATGACCGTAAGTTTAAAATGGTTGTAAATTTAAACGTTTTTACTATTTTTTATATGAGCTTAGCTAAAGAAAATTTATCTATTATTTTTATTAATGGATTTTCCATCCATGATCCAAAAAAATGGATAAAAATATAATTACATCAAAATTGACGCTACTATTTATATGACGTTACTTACTAAAATAAATTTAGAAATTTGGATTTAATGTGCAATTGGTTCTTCCATTTGTCATTTTGATTAAATAAATATTCCGTGAATTAATTTCATGATTGATTATGTTGAATAAAAAGTTAATTATAATTTGGTCCTGTATTGAAATATGTTCAACAATTTCGTCCCGAAGTCTTTCCTAGGTTTACGGATAGGAATGAATGTATTGCTAAATCCCTAGATAAATATATCTCATTGATATATATACATATAAGGTTGTGCCTATTTACTATGTATACATTATTAGAATATTAAATTTTAAAAAGAGTGGATAGTACGAAATCCAGTCGACTTGCGTTTATAATTTCAATTTATCATAAGCAGTATTGGATGAGGCAGGGTATTAACAAAAATGTAGATGGTCGAGGCAATGTATTATCAAAGATCTTCAAATAATTGAACTTTATTAGCTTAAATATGATGATTATGTCACTACTAAGGGGACTTAACTTAATTTGTTAAATACTTTTTAATATCTAGTTATAAATATTTTAAAGTGCTAAATTCAACTTAATTAATTCCTTGATTACATATTCCAAGTATATTATATTTATTTGCATTTTACAATATTTAAATTTTATACAAAAATGTATTAAAATCCTGGATTATCATCAAATACAAATTTATATATTCTGGTCGCCACATCCTACAATAAATTTCTTTTTTAATACTATACAAAACTCATTTGAAAAATGTTTTGAACCTATTCTATGTTATCTATTTTAATAGTACTTGTATGCACACATATTAAAGAGTAAATAACTTTGATATTAAACACATTTATAATCATAGTAAATAAATATTTAGTTATACTTTGAATATGAACTATTACTACTATTGGTTTTTTCATATATAACTGCACAATAAGCTTTTTATTTTTTTATGTTAATTCTTAAACAATATACATTAAAACATAAACATAAGGCTTTTTAGATTATAAATTATATTATATTAGCAATATTATTTTTTACACTTTGAGCCTATGTATATATATATATCCTAATCACAATATAATATATTTCCATTACATAAACTATGGTAGTCTGTAAATTAAAGGTATGAACTTTGTGTGAATGTTTTTTGTATATTATAATCTTCAAAAAGTATAATAAAAATACGTAAAAGCATTTTAATTAAAACAATGAGTGTTATTTTTTCAATTTTGATCTACATTACCGTAAAGTTAAATTTATTTAGAAAGTGAGTCAATATCACAAAATACAGTATTTTACTGAAACTTATTAATTCAATTAATTAATCATTCAATTAATTTTTTATAGTCGGATCAACCTAGGAATGATCAAAATGACATTAGATTCACTTTAACCTTTTCGTACACCCAGACAATATGATATACAAATTTAAAAGTTGGTGTGAATTAGGACCATTTTAGGGAGATATAGTGAATTTTTTCAAAAAATTGGAATTTCTAAATTAATTTTTGTATATATTTTAATCAGAAAGTGTTTTTTAAAGGTGATCCTCCCTTTATGAGGATTCTATTTCAACAAAAATTGTTTACTTGGTTTTTGTCCGTTTATATATTTTTGGAGCCTTCAAATTTAAGTTATATATATATATATATATATATTATAAATGAATACAAAACTATTACGGTAATATACGTCAAAAAATGTGTATAACCTTGCCCATCTTCCTTCGATATAGCAAATATAAACTTCAAAGTATACTTTTAACACATTAACATAAATATATTCATATACTAATTGAGTGCTATATTGTCCAAAATGCAACTGTCACAAAAAATAAACAATACATTGTATACAGCCACTTATGATATCATAATTGTTTAAAAAATTCTTTTTTTACCCTTTTCGGTAAAATATCATAGCTGTGTATTATACAAAAATTAGTCAAAATTATTATTTTATTTAAGAAGGGTCGTTTGCTACTATTAGAATCATGATTAAAGGTGGTAAATAAATTGAGATTTAATTTGAACTCTTTCAAATTTGCAAGTGGTAGGATGATATTATAAGTAAGTTTAAAATGTACAGGTTAACTATCCATATAAAAATAAATCTGCCATGTTTTACTACATATTTGTAGTACGCATTTATTTAACGCAATTTCTTAGGATAATTTTTTAGTGATGCCAAAGTTAGAAATGAAATAAAATGGGAGTAGGCATATAATTAAACTATTTAAGGAAAAAATACCCTCAATTTACCCAACTTGGGTTCGAACTGCAACC
>CABFOW010002783.1:0-16387 GCA_902141385.1 Timema californicum | reverse complement strand
CCCCGTCATTACCGAAAATCCACAGTTTGATTTAGATAGGCAGGACCTTTTAAAGCTACAATGTTTCTCTATCAATATTAATTTAATTATAAAACCTATTTCAGTAGCCGTGTGGTCCAAACTATTACCCTCGTGTTAGACTATACCAGTGGCTCTTAACCGTTTATTACTCGTGGCTTACTAAATATCCTAAAATATGTTCGTGGTCCCCTAATTTTTACTAACATATTAATGATTAAGATGTATTCTAAAATAATGGCTTTATTTACTGATTATAAAAAAACAAATTAACTTACTTAAATGTATTTAATGGGCTCTCTGATGATGAACACTTTAAACTAATTTGTCTATTCTCGTTTCGAGTGTATTATTTAATGCTATTTGCATTCAGGAGTCAATTGGAAGTCGTTTTTACTGGCTCTTTTTAGTAATTACCATTGTGGAGAATCCCTTTTCACATAAATAAATAGAAACAAAGGGCAGTAAGTTTTGAATTAAAATCATATACAGATAGAGAGTATTAGTACTACCCGTGATTTATATTATCGGTGCTTCCCCTCCCCTCAATTATTCCGTAAAATCAATTGTCCACTGTACTTACATGCCTATGATCATCGAATTCTTTCTTCCAAAACGTAAAATTTAAGAATCGTAAAATCATGGTTAGAATCCCAGTCGGGTGCAATGAGGAAGGTTTTCCCAAAATGGGCTTCCACTATTTTTCCATGCAAATGTGGACACACTTCTTTGACATTCAACCCTTCTCATTATTAATACATTAGTGTAATTAGTACATACGCATATACGCTGAATAGGTAGTATTACGTGGTGCTAATAAAAATGAACATTATATTTATTGTGTCATATGTAAATGTATATATCTTCATAAATAATATTTAATAATTATGAATACCAGAAATACATCTATTACTAATAATATTAAAAAATATTATCGATGTTGGTCACAAATAAATAGTATTTTTGTACATTCTAAAGATCCTTCCAACCAGAAAATTACTAAAGATAAAAGAAGGTCCATGGGTTTGTAAAAATAATAGATTTACTCTATATGGTAATTCTAAAAGTTTAAAAACGTATTAGTCTAGTATGACATTTAAAAAAACCTACCCTTAGGGATATTGTTACTAAGGGTATATTTGTAAGGTTTATCCACCAATAGGGAGGTCTGTAGAAGTGACATAATATCCTTGATTGGAAAGTGCCAGATCAATGGCTTTGGGTTGTTTCCTCCGGCACTCTACTCCGGGAGGGAGTGAAAGGAAGAGATGACTCTAACAACCTTCGTCTCCCACCCCCACCCCGTCTCTCCATCACAGCCTCCCAAGTGAAAGGACCGATGGAGTGTTGTACACACTGTGAGCCCAAGATAACAACCCCCTTACCTACCCCATTATCCCTACAATCCATGTTATAAACGAGGACAACAACGCAAGAGGCTTCGATCCACTAAACCCTTGTGTCACAAGCAAATACGTCATTCAATTTTCTTTTTAATTCTTTTTTTTCCTATTTACTCCCCACCACCACCACCTTTTTAATTTCTTTTTACTTCGCTTGGAGTACCTCACTTCTCATGTAGTCTACTCTTTATAAGCTTTTCATTTTAATTCGCTTTTTATTTCTGTTTATATAGTTTTATATAGTTTGAATTAAATGTCACTATCGTCTTTATATGGGGTGTTCCCAGATTTAACAGCAAAATTGAAGGAAGCTTAGGGGAACAATAAACTAACTCAAACTGTCCTTTGGAGCGTGGCTTGGTTTTGCCTCCAGTTCAAGCAAACAGAAAAAACTAAAGAAATACATGTTTTATGCAAACAAGTCAAATTACGCTAAAATTATTATGTTTATCTAAAAACACCTTTGTCTATGATGACTTCGTTTTTCGAATATATTGAAAAGGTTGTTTAGGAAGAATCCGGCATGAAACATATAAAGTTAACGAAAAATCATGTTATTATTTTGTTAAAAATATGAAATAAATTAAAATATATTTAGTTAAAAACTGCTTCGAAAGCTCTGAACCATTATATTTCATTAAAGCTGACATTTTAGCTAAACACATATTTTTAATACTGTTAACGACCTATACAACAAAGGAACGCAAGCGTTTGAATAAGCCACAGACATGCAATGTTGGTCAACCACTTGTTATGTTAATGATAATTTATATTCTTGTATCTGGGCTGGTGGTCATCTTTTTAAACCAAATCAATTAATCAATTATTTCAATCCATATATTTTGATTGTGTTTTTATCCCCAGAGCTCCCAAGTTGTTTTGTGAAGGAGTGGGATTGGAACGGTGTCGTGAGGACAAATGAGGAGCTACTTGATTAAATAATTAGCAGCTCCAGTATAGAAACCTTAGATTAATGGCAAGAGGGTTCATTTTGCTGACCACATGAAACCTTCTGTCAGCAAAGGTTGGCATTGTCATCGGTTACAGGGGCAGCTGTTCGGTTGGTATATCTCTCTTGCAGGATCACGATATCGAGCTTTTAGGGGTTATTTCATTTTGCTCCAAAAGTAAACGAAAACAATCTAGTCTTCAAGGAAAATTTTCAAATAGTTTTTCAATCCTCTATCACTTCTCAAAGTTTGGCTGTTTATTGCGGGAACACATGTATAACCAGGTCGTCCCAATATAAATCTCAAACTTTACTTCCGTTTACTATGGCTGCAAATAAAAAAGGTTTATACAAATAGAGGTTGCTAAACACTTCCTTTTCGATATATAGTATATGGAAAGTTCTGGAACAATAAATCAAACATTAAGCTTATGATTGAATGAGAGAAAATTGGGAACCATTTTTTTCTTGTAAACAGTCCCAACGAAGATTTCAATTTTTCATCAGTAGATCGAAAAGGTTTTATTTTACAAACTACATTTATATGAACGTTTATTCTTATCATGGTAATGAGGTTTGGGGGATAAAGTTGGTAGCACTCTGTATGTACAAAATACGGTATATAAAATACAGCTGGTAATATACCAAACTTAACATAAATGATAAATATACTCAAATTCATTTAGCATGGAAATAAAATGCTTTTAGATGGATTTTTATTTGTGATTCCGTTTCCTTAGTTTTTTTTTAGCACCTTTTCTTACCAGCTGTTCGGGTTATACGCTTTTAAACTAATTCCAATTACAATTTTAGGGATTATAAAATGTGTATTTATAGGATGTTTACCCACATTTACGTGGAGTGAGAGTGGAAAAACCACCCTCAGTACACCTGACCAAAATTTAAACCTTGATCTCCCAGTCAGCGGCAATCTAGTTTATTGCGAGCGTAGTGCCTTAGACCATGCGGCCACAAAGGAGGGTCACGAATGTATTTTCAAATGACGTTGGTAAATAAATTCCTACCACTGTTAACAGATGAATGTGTAGAGTCTGCGTGACGTTCACTTGACAGAAGACGGTCGCCGACGCACAGAAAAGGTAATTTCCCGTTTAAGAACCGTTTGAGGGTTGCTAAACGAAACTTTTCACGGTCTGGGATACACCTACTTATCGGGCAACATTTCTGTGGAAGGTAGAGGTATGAAACAACTATAATAAAAGACGATTCAAGTAAAACCACTTAGTTGAATGAAACAAATATCCATTTACTTAACTGGCTAAAAAAAAGTGGGAAATGTATACAATTAAAATATCGAGATGCTTGTTAAGAAACAATTTAAGGCTTATTTTATTAAATTATTATGTATTGATAATATAATATAGGCCTATATAAATACATGAATGTATATACACCAATAAAACAGAGGGAGGGGAGTGGGAAAGGGAGTTTGAATAATATATAAGGGAGTTGTAGATTTCTAAAAAAAAATCACAAAGTTCTGAACTTACGCTAGGTACTACTACAAGCCCTGTGACGTGGAAAGAGCAAGAAAGTTGAATTAGGCGATGTTTTAATAGTGAACGAATCGTTATATATATATAAGAATTAAAAGTATAAATTTTATAATGATTCTATTGTTTTATAAATTACATAGCAACCATATTTGATGGGGTCGGGGCAAAAACATGATAACACTCATTTTAAGAAAAAATGTGATTGCAGTTATTTCTGGTAGCTTACTTCTTGAAGTGAAAGTTATTTTTTTATTTTCAGTCAAAACCTTAAAGATAGCTAATATTGAAGAATATTATATTTATTTCATGATTTTATATTTCATGATTTTATGGAAATCTAAATAGTGATCTCATCGAGATCTATGAAGACTATAATTTTTTTGTTGTTGGTACCCTTCATATGTCACTAATGCAAATGGAGCACTTGTCACAACAACTTTTCTATTACCCTCGGAACATTACGTGACTAATGAAACAATGAAATTAACCCCGGAGCTTAATTAGAATACGTGTTTTAAGCTAATGGAACTATTGTACTGGGTGACCTGGTGGTCTAGGGGTAAGGTGTCAGACTTCTATGCTGGCGGCCGGGGTTCGATCCCCGGTCCCGGCAAAGATTTATCTGATTACCAAACCCTTCCTTAACCTCTGACAAGACATCTTGTGAATGTGATGAATGCCAGGTCTCCACCGTGGTTCGGATTCCACGTTAAACTGTAGGTCCTCCATTTCATCTCACAATCACCCTACCATTACACATTAGCGTAAGTGCGTATAACCCGAACGGGTAGTAAGACGCGGTGCTAATAATAATAATAATAACTATTGTACTGTTCACTGTATGGCAATTAAATGCATTTCCAAAGATGAAACCTGTTCATAGGGCGTAAATTTAGTTTCACAAGAAGCTGGCGTTAAGTTTCTCTAGAACACCCTCACACTATGAAACATAACCCAGCAGCAATTATTCAAGATATAGTATGTACTACTGTGTAGGGGCATTTGGGTATGACAAAATTAAATGTTCATATTTACGAACATTTGCAGAAACTGTTATAACTACTGTGGGAACTCACGTTCATATGTTGGTAGACCCTAGTTATAATATCTTAGTATCATTTTTACAATTTATGAAATAAAATATTTTCCTTTCTACCTAATGGTCTAATTTAAGAGCTGAGAAAAGGGGACTTTTTCTTAGATGAAGTGCAAACATAGTATCTTGTAGAAGGAGTGGAAAAAACATATCACCTAAAGTATCCAAACGCTATTCGCATCCTGGCCTCCCCATAGCATATCACCTATATCAGACAGTACGAGACTGACGCAATGCCCCACGTGCATAGTGCAGAATATATTATTTAATATACCTTAATATAATTATATAATTGTATTATTAATATTATTCACATCAGTGGGCAGATGTTCTAAATGCCCATCTTATTTAATTTGGTTTTACGGTGACGGAGAGTTAAGGATTCGACTCCCAGACAGGTGTACTAAGTGAAGATTTTGTTTAATTTTCTCCCATTGCCCCTCCACACAATTTCGAGCACATTTCTTCTAAGACTTTCCGTTACTAATCCCGACCAAATTAGCGTAGTTATTAATATGAGGTTATAACAAGAGCGGTCAATAAGAGACATATATTTTTATAAATATTAACAAGAAATCAGTCTGTCACAATTAATTATTAAGATAATACTACCCTGGTTTTAGTTCTAAAAACTGGAAAGATGTTTTATAAAAAAAACCAGCAGAATTATTAAAGGGTATAATAAATAAATCATGAGTGTGTACATAGAAATATTACTAAACAAATTCTCAGAATATTATAAAGTGGATAATTATTGAAATAGCTAAAAGTAGATTCCACTATTAGAATAAATTTTCAAACTATAAGATAGGACAAATATTAAATCCCCTGTAGTAGGCCTGTCTTTGTCAGGGACTTGGTGCTCATTTGAAATAATAATAACTTATTTTAAAGTTATTAACTTTCCGACAACCTAGATCTTGATTTTGAATTTTTTTTTAAATATTCCATACATTTCTTTAGTTTCTATATTAATTTAAGATGACTAATATAAAATTTTAATGAAATAATAAAGTAATATAGAGACATATTAAATAATTTTTCATAATTGTTTCCCAAAAAGAACAACTTGGTTCACTAAGCTATGCCAAAAGAAGATGTTTATTTTCATTATTATGTGGCTCCTGAATAGGCAGTAGCATATTATTCGATATTTAGCTATGTAACAGCAATCCTATAGATCACCATTAAGATAATTTCTACTTTTTGTGCTATTTATCTATATTTTTTGTGTGCCTCTAAATAATTAAAATTGTCTGCCAAATCAAACATTTCTGTTTTTATTAGTTTAGCGTTTTAGCAGTCAAAAGGTAAGCCTGGGGTATCTTTGGCGCCACAAATTCGGCCCCTTTTTGAGTTTTTCATATTTAGAATTTTTCGATCAATTTCGGATTTCCAGGAGACTGCATGTCGAATTTCAACTCACCATCTCACCTGTAAGTATGAAAAAACCTCTGAAAGTAAAAAAAAGACACATATAATGGATTTTATATAATAGATAGATTATGCAACGTGAACCACTATTTAAATAATTACACTTAACTTTTACTCCTTATTTTTTGTTCATCACGCCTTACTACCAGTTATGTAAATCCACATATTACACTAATAGAATAAATAAGAGGTTAGTAGATGAATTACACCTGGTTTTGCGTGGGGAAAAACTGGAAATAATTTAGAAAAAATAACACTCCCGATACACCTGTCGTGGATTCAGACACCCACATTCCCGCCTCCATTTATCCAGTGCATTGAGAGAGTGACGCCTTAGACCATACTACTTCAGTTTTGGGTACTTTATTAAATCTAAAACACCTTTATTATCTTTGTTTTTAAAATGAATCTAGTCATTAAAGTTTAAAATTTGTACAGTGGATGCTTACATTATAGTGTCTGCCAATTTGTGTATGATAATATTTCCAGCATGCAACGTAAAAGAAATTGATTTTAAAAATATCTGTAAGACTAGGTTTGATTTTGAAAAAAAAAAACAAGTGAAAATGGCACACACATTAATATTATTTAATTTTAGTTTCATAATATCTACGTTAACCACGCCTTACTTCCCGTTTGGTATATCAACATATTTTACCCGATTGGGGTAGGGAATAGGAAGGTAAAATTCCATAGAAAAGTGCTCTCGTTTACATGGAGTGAGATTGTAAAAAAGGTAAGAATACTTTAGTATGTACAAACGATGTTGAAATCCTGACCCTCTCTACATCAAAAAACAAAACCACACGAGAGTGATGACAAAATCCATATGCGTATCGATTCGAATTTGTTTGAAATTGTGTGGCTTAAAAATAACAATAATAAAGTTTAGCTACCGTATATGTTTAGTTCTCTTTATCACATTTGTGAAGTTTGTGTATATTTACCCTACCTGCAGCTTACTGTACAGGAACCAGGAATATTGAGGTATAACCCCGCGCTGTGTCAATAAGTCAAGAATTTTTTTTTCTACCAGACCGATATTATATAGTAGTATTCTGATATGAATAAAGGCCTTACAGATGGATAACCGTAAGAAACCATTACCATTACAATAATACAACTGACCTGTCCTTTTAATCAACCAAAATAAATACAAAATGAGACAGACGTCTTTGTTCAAGTTCCTACCGATGAAGGTAATGATATTATAAAATGCTACATTTTGAACAATGAAAGGTGTAATTTCTAGGTAATCTATCACGATGATTTATAAAGTACTCGCATTGAAATAGTGAGTATACACTTAAGTGATTTATATGAACTATAAAGTATCATGGAAAAGTTAATTGAATTTGTCTAATCACTCTAGATAGTTATTATTGACTCTGTTGTTTTACCATCGTGAACAATTTATTTGTAAATTATTGATATTTTAACTTAGCCTGAAAAGAGCATGACACTTTTTATGTGTTGAGAATGTGGCATACATTGTTGCTCTACTTATAATAAGATGATCTACAGGCCACTAGTATTAGCTAAACAGTTTAAAACTGTAAATACAAACCAGCCTCGGTGGCGTAGTTGGCTAACGCGCTAGTCGTGCTGAGCTCGACCACTGAGGACGGGGAGATCAAGATTCGAATCTCGGTCGGGTGAACTGGGGGGGGGGGTTGTCCTAAATGGTTTTTCACTCTCCTTCCACGCAAATGCGGGTTCACTTCCTCTAATTCAACCTTTCCAATTCCCAATCCATTAGCGTAATTGGTGCTGAAAGCTTATAACCCGAATGGGTAGTAAGCCGCGGTGCTAAATAATAATAATAATGTACATACAAAAGTTCTAAATAGGTTTTACAGAAAATCAAATTTGGGTAAAAGGGGTGGCACGAATAAAAAAATATATTTTATCAATTTTTTTCAATATTTATCAGCCACATGATTAACATAGTGTAATTCATCTTTCTATACCACATTTTATTTATCCTGAAAGGATATAAGAAGGTCAACCTTTAATTGATTACACTATTACACTTTGATGACTACCCACATGTATGTGGTCTTCTGTTCAGAGTTCTAGGCTACTGATCCAAAAGTCCCATGCTCGATCCCCAGTGCCTTCAAAATTTATCTGTGAGACAGTAGGTCCAGAGAGGGATAAAACTCAGCTATGTGAAGACATATGAGAAGCCCTGGTTAACACAACTTAGATTAACGACCGGAGGGCTCATTGGGCTGACCACATGCCCGAAAATTTTGGCACTATTGTGAATCACGGTGGTGGCGGTGGCCACTTTTTTGGTTCCGTGTATCTCGCTTACGCGCTCAAACAGTGGAGTTTTTAAATTACACTGCTACAGGGATACCAATAAATTTAGTCTAAATTTTATAGTAAGAACTAAGAACCATACATAAGGATTAAAAAGACGTGTTTCTTTAGCAAAGCGTCTTAATATCTTTTCTGGTTAGAGGCTAACAGCTTTAGGGATTAAGAGGAGTATATTTAGAGGAAGTGTACCCACATTTGAGAGGAAGGGAGATTATAAAACCATTTTGGGAGAAAACACCCTCAGTACACCAGTACATATCAATCTCATCGTCATCGGCATTCTAGACGACTGGGAGAGTAGCGCTTCAGAGCATAAGGTCACTGGACAGGGTTTTAACATGTTACTTGCTGTATTTTCACATATTTATACATCAAGTTATGAGATCTGGAGTAATCACTTTTATTGTATATTATTAATACCCATAACATGACAATAATAAAAATTTTATCATTGCTGACCACCAAAAAAACATGTTTGTATTTTATAAATGACCCTTCCTAAGAAGATCTTAGAATAGATTTGCTACTTTTATGGGTAAACATTAAGTATAAGAATGAGATAATTAAATATATAAAAATTAAGGTATCTGAATTAATAACTATACATAATTTCAGTAAGAACTCAATCAATCTTCATATTTATATATTTTAGGCATTTAACACGAACTTGCCAAATCGATTGATTTTATCAGCACACCAACTTATAAACTAACCTTAATCTAATGCAAACACAATATCCAATCCCCAGCAGTTAATTCATCATTGTCAAAAGGGAAACCCACTCACTTTTCAACATTAACTTAATTAGTTGTTTAACCATGCCAAGAAATGAACCCAAAACCATAACTCAGTGGACAGTTGCTCTACCGACTTAGTTAAGGAGTCTTACAACTAATATTATCTCCTACTTATAGTAACCTTACTTAACCAATGCCAACCAAAGCCAGTAATTTATATTAGGCGGAGAGAAATTTATCTTAAAGATAAGGTACAGTGATTTTAAAACATTATTTAAAAATGGTAAAATACCCTTTGGCTTGTAATAATCCCTCCCCCCTCTTTCTATACCCTATGCCCTTTGGCGGTCTATTTAACCTTATGCCACTCGAGTAGATCTCCAACTAGAGACTAATTGCCCTATTAATATATTATTGAAAGGCTTGGGGGAAAAAAAGACTATTAGAAACTGGTCTTTTTTTTCTCTCTTTTATTTTTACGATTCGAAGCGAGTAGACTTGTTATTACCCTCCCCCCTTGTAGCAGATGATGATGAGCGGGACGGGGAGGGGCGGACTAGATAAAATGACTCTCACGACTCTCCCATATATCAGGAGCAGGGATGTTTTTAAGAGGAGAGGAGGGGTAGAGAGATCTCCCTGGTGGGAGGGTGTCGATATTGGTTCATGGTCGATGACTGTCCGGGATGGATGAGTCCGTCGTGACCGATAATCGCCAGTGTAATGGGGGAGTTGGAAACTACTCGGCGGCCTGCTTCCCTGATACTCTTCCATAGCGCACGCACATGCGGGGGGTGGAGGGGAGGGAAAGGAAAGTGGGGGTTCATAAATTACAGATGTAAAGGGATATTCAAAGTTTGGTGTGTTCGAATTTGATCCGGGTCGTCAGGGGCTCGATGGCTGGGCTATTGATCAAGTGGTTAGCATTCCTGGCTACAAATCTATAGATCTGAGTCCACTTCCTGGTGGTACCATAATATGTATTTTTCCCGACGAGGAATGTTTCTTTGGCCGCCATTGTCATGTTAACTAAACTTAAGGTAGGATCGTCATCACATCATCTCATTGGGGTGAAGTAACCGCACCTACATAGTGGCCCAATACCAGAAGACGGTCACATATCCGCCACTGCCAGTAGATAACAAATAATGTCCAGACGACCAATCCCGGTGGCATACGTCTTAAGAAGAAGGGAGGAGGTCTTGATTCCAGCCAAACACAGCTTGAAAGATATTGATCAACAATTTAGCTTTCTTCTTTCCTCTCTCCATGTGAATACTAGTGCATTAAATAAAAAAGGACCCTCTTTGGCGTTCGAATGGTATATGTTCTCACTCTCACAATTGATCGGATTGCTGATGACCAAAAGATCAAGGGAAGTTCTTATAGATGGTTTCTTACTCTCCACCCATGCAAATGATAGTACACTTTCTATAAATTCAATAATTTTCCTCATCCCCAACACAAAAGCGTTATATTTATTATGCTTATAGTTACAAACGGATACTAAGACACATTTCTAATGTAAAAACTATCAACTAAACCTGTTTAAATAAGTTAGATGAACTAGTTTGACATATAAATTCAGAAGTTAGTATGTCTTCCCTTGAAGTTTAGGGTCCCGGGTTCAATTTCAGGCCTATCCTAAAAAGTGTATTATTGGTGAAATCAAGACTTTGTCTTTCAAACTGATAAATTAACGACTGATGGGCAGGGATCTGTACCTATTCACAAATTAAGGCAATTTATAAATCAAAGCTAATTGTTACTAATTATTCAGATAGGAATACTTAGGACTAAATTGTAGGAATAAAAAATCATATTTAGTATAAGTAGGCATACTACACTTATTTTGTGTTCAGCTCTTTACTAGCCGTTCAGTATACCTGCATATTCACACTTGTCGGTTAAATATGAGTATTGAAGAAGTATGGAGGAAATGTACCCACATTTTCATAGAGGTAAAGTTGGAAATGATATGAAATTAATACTAAAGAGTTAATTTTTATAGCTTGTCCATTGTATTTAACTAGATACAAATTTAAATAAGCACCTTCCCCATTTGTGAACTTTCTTTGCTTTTTTTTTTTTTTTTTTGCAAAATCATTGTGAAATATATAATCTTTGATATCGTTTATAAATTTCATAAATTTTCTCTAATCTACCTTCTTAATAATTAATAACATATTAAATTATACAAAATATCTTAAAATTGGTAGTGAGAAGATTCGAAACCAATTAGGACCGGCATGAAATATTTAATAACTCAATTAATATTTAGTCTGCAAAAAGTTATTAAAAATTCTAATTAATTTAGTGAGCTTACGTTATATCTGTTTACTTTATCTACCCAATGCAATTACCAACTTGGTTGCTCCAACTCACCACCCTCTATTAATTAGATTGAATTTTTTTGCGATAAACATTATCTCATACTGACAGTATTAGGCCTACAAAAACTTTGTTATTGATAGTAATCGAGATTATTGAAATTTCAGTCAGAGTGAACTTTGTTAAATACATCCGTATGTGAAATTGGGGTTTTAAATGAGAGCCTAAATAATGTATTGATAACAAAAATGAGCAATCAAACTTTTTGAAAATGTTGCTTTATTGTATTATCACAATTTAAAAATTATTTTTAATGTGAGAGAGTAAGAGATGTTTTTTTAATTTTTTAAATCAAACCTCTTTTGGTTAAAAGAATTCAAATATTGCTTCAATACAAACGTAGATTTTGATTTTCTTCCCAATAGACTTAGTTTTTGAATATCCTTCAAGATTGTCCTGTGATTTAATTACAAATTTTTCTCTTTATTAAAAATGTATCTCATCTATTAAAGCTATGATGATTACAGATATTAAAGGATTTTTAATATCACCATATGAAAAAAAAAGTTGTATTAAAAATATTAATTTTGGTCAAAAAAGTGTTGATATAAAAACTTTAAAAACATTGGCCTTTTCTTGCAGTCCTTAAATCCCCACCTTAAAATAGGCCTATTTATTTTGCATTATGTATATGTTAGTGGATGTATAAATGTATTAATGAATGTAGGCCTTTATACGTATATATTGTGAATATATGTATGTATGTGTTTATGAATGTATATATGTATGTATGTCGGTATGTATTTGTATGTATGTATGTGTTTATGAATGTATATATGTATGTATGTATGTCGGTATGTATTTGTATGTATGTATATATGTATGTATGTATGTATGTATGTATGTATGTCGGTATGTATTTGTATGTCGGTATGTATTTGTATGTATGTATGTATGTATGTATGTATGTATGTCGGTATGTATTTGTATGTATGTATGTATGTATGTATGTATGTATGTATGTATGTATGTCGGTATGTATTTGTATGTATGTATATATGTATGTGTGTATGCATGTATGAATGTATGTATATATGTATGTATGTTTATGTATGTATGTGTTTATGCATGTATGCATGTATGAATGTATGTATATATGTATGTAGTTGTATGTATGTATATATGTATGTATGAATGTATGTATATATGTATGTGTGCATGCATGTATGAATGTATGTATATATGTATGTATGTATGTGTTTATGAATGTATATATGTATGTATGTATGTCGGTATGCATTTGTATGTATGTATATATGCATGTATGTATGTATGTATGTGTGTATGCATGTATGAATGTATGTATATATGTATGTATATATGTATGTATATATGTATGTATGCATGTATGTATGTATGTGTGTATGCATGTATGAATGTATGTATATTATGTATGTATGTATGTATGTATGTATGTATGTATGTATGTATGTATGTATGTATGTATGTATGTATGTATGTATGTATTCACGTATGTATGTATGTATGTATGTATGTATGTATGTATGTATGAATGTATGTGTGTATGTATGTATGTGTGTGTGTGTGTGTATGTATGTATGTATGTATGTATGTATGTGTGTATGTATATATGTATGTGTGTGTGTATGTATGTATGTATGTATGTATGTATGTATGTATGTATGTATGAATGTCAGTAATTACGTATACTATGTACCGTACGTACATATCTTATTCTATGCTAGTATTTTTGAATGTATTTAGTTTGAGTGTTCCATTCACATGCGTTTACGTCACTTGAGCTTGTACCATGCCATACTTTATTGAATATCTACTCTATTCAAATATTAATGCTACGAGTTATCTTCTCTCTAAGTCTATTCATCCTTACCAAAAATATCCTAAAAGTACTCGATATGTGTGAGCGCGTAGCTCGTTAGTCAGGAGCCATCGTACATAGAACCTCCCTCACCGTAGCAGACATTATCCTATGAATTACTTCAAGGGAAAGTGGCCGACTCTACCCTCCCCCCCCCCTTTACATCAGAACAGAATCCACCCACTGCTAGGGCGCACTTAGTTCCACATCCTCTTCTTCCTTTCTCCTCTCCTACCCGTTTCCACCATCATATTTTCCAACCCCCCTCCCATTCAGCTCTGTCCTCTCCGAAAACCAACCCTCTAACAGAGCCTGTGGATGACGAGGATTTGAGCTATTTTAATTCGCGGCACACGCCACTGCACCTTTCAACAATGCCTCTAAGCTTCTCATCATATTTTTTTTTATCCCTTCCACCACCCCTATATCCCAGCCTCCCTCCTTCCCCCCATCCCCTTCCTCAAACTCCACTACTTTTCTCTCCATATCCCTTTTCATGTTAGTGGGTAAGACCGCCAGACATTCTACAGTATGATTCATAACGTTATCTTTCGTACAAAAGGCGTTTGTAGACTACAGTAGTTGTCAGAAACAGGCGTTGTTTCCGAGTAAAGAGAACGCTGAGTAGCTATATAAGACAAAGAACGAGGGGGTGGGGGAGGTATTACGTGGATAGAGCGAGAGTGTGTGTGAGATAGAAAGGGAAGTAAGGAGGGTTGTGAAAGGGGGTGGGGTGGAGGGTTAAGGACTCGTGTATCAAACTTCACATGTCAGAGCTTATTAGAGTTCTGAGTTAGAACATACTGCGACTCACTCGTCAAAGTCGAGAGAAGGGTTCTTTGAAGGAGATGTTGCAGATTTACTGGTGAGGTAGAAATGTAGGGTTATAAGGGGGAGGGGGAAGGATCCGTAGTATATAATACGGGACATCGAATGGGCGTTCTTGCTCGTGACGGACATTTCCATTGAGGTACGATATAAAGGAAATAAAAGTTCAGTTATTAAATTAAAACAGGATGTTAAATATTAAAAATGTATCTCAAAATTTAATTTTTAAATCATTATTAAGTTTTAGATAGTATTAGAGGTGCATAGCATGGTTGTTTGTTTCCACTGCGTCTTATTATCCACTCGGATTTTACACTTATGTACTAATTACGCTAATAATTTTAGGGATTATGAAGGCTATATTTGAAGGAAGTTTAACAGAATTTGCATGAAGAGAAAGGGGAGAATCATTTTGGTAAAGCCACTCCCAATATGCTTACAACCAACTTAGATTCGAACCTGGATCTTCTCGTCATCAGCAGTTTAGTATACAGCTAGAGTAGTGCGTTAAACCACGAATGGGGTAACATAGATGCTACAATAGTTAAAATATTGTAATAGTTTGTAATTTATTTAAAATGGTTCAGCTATAAATTATATCATAATCAAATAAAAAAATATATTATACTAAGTGCTTGGAGACAAGAATTTAACTATTACTTAATTATCCCTTTGAGGACTTCGAACCAATTTCTTAAACTGTATTTTACCTTATATATTTAAAAATTGGTTCATTTAAGTGAAAAACAATAACCTGAATACCAGAATTGAATAATTGTCTTTATTTATAGGTTTTTGAGTGCAATGCCTCCTGCCGACATTACCGACTATCTGCATTGAGCACTATCTGGCCCAAATACAGAGTAAGTTGAGTGTGAATTTTGAATTGTAAGCCTAACCCACTCACTATGATACATATCCCATCTTAATACTTCATCATATAGGAGGCTTATTAACTATTCATGACACGCTTCAGTGGCCACATGCTCTATTGCGTTGCTCCAGGAGTATACTAGACTGCCGATGTTGGATAGATCGAGATTAGAATCTCAGTCGGGTGTACTGAGGGTGTTTTTTCCAAAATAGTTTTCCAATCTACCTCCACGCCAATACAGGTACACTTACTCTAAATATAACCTTCCTAATCTTAAAACTATTAACGTAATTAGTAAATAAACTTATAGTCCGAATGGTTATTAGGACACGTTACTTAAAAAGCACTATTCCTGGAAATATCTACTTTCAGCCCTCTGGTCGATAATAATCCGTAGCTTAGCGAATCAGAGTGGGTATTGCAAACCATTCCAACCACGCTAGAATTTTTATATTCAAACTAAGTATTGCGACCGTTAAAATAAATTTAACCTGAAATGTTGATGGATGTCAACGTCTCCAGACCATCCGAACCCTAAAAAGTGGTCTTTAAAATGCCGTCTATCTGTGTGTCTGGATAAACTTAAAATTTAGAGTAGTTTAATAAAGGGAAAAAAGAGAAAAATCGACTAACTCAAAATTATCTCTAAAAATTTTGATTAAAATTCGTATCTAGGTGTTGATTAAGATTTTAAACAATCTGCCTATTATCACTTTCCCATGAAAATGACTTTCAGGGTACTTTACAGAAGCGTAAATTTCCGCGTCTCCGCAACTATTTGAGATATTAAATGTAATAAAAAAATAAATATATAATATATATAATATAATAATAATATAGAATAAAAGTTTTAAAAGAAAAAATATGTTTTCTTTATCTATATTATTTGGGTTTTTGTTGGGCGCCACCCCTGGTATCTAGGGGAAAAATAATAATCAAAAGGAACAATACATTTACCTCGGCTATAAACTC
>CABFOW010002782.1:51994-84004 GCA_902141385.1 Timema californicum | reverse complement strand
CCTTCACTGAACCCCCCCCACCTTTGCCCCCATGCCTTCCACCCCCCCCCCCCCCTTTTTCGTTGCCGACTTTCCTACCCTCCACCCATCCCTTGGGCTCTTTGTTATAGCGGCCATTTTGTTTTCAGCAGACTCAAAACTGTTTTAGAACACGGCAGAAGTGGGATCGTAGTGAAAGAGCGGTGTATATAAACTCTCAATTCATTCTGCGGTTTCGCGTTCGTTGGGTAAATAGAATTGACCAATTAACATGTGTAGTCTCTGGAGGCGTTGGTTGTAGTGTAAACTCTCTTGATTATTTTCAGGAAGGCCAGGGAAATTTTCGACGTGAGTGCTGAATATTTTGCATAAAATATAACCTCTTGCCCTTAGATTAGCTCAAGTCACCGGTACTTAGGAGAGGCAGCGAGATGCGCTGTACAAAAAAAAAACCATGTTTTTGATGGGAAGATAGAAACGCGATTCTAGACTTAGTGAACTTGAATCAAGTGCCAGGATAATCCAATGTTAGGCTTGTTGTAAGGAGGTCTGGGTTCGAATCTCAACTTAGTGCATTTAGAGAGATATTCTAAATATGTTTTATGACGGGTTTTCACCCGCGCACGTGGTGTGAGTGTCAAGCTTATACATTCTATTTCACGGGTTGCAGCGAGGTCTTCGTTTAAATCATGAAATTATGTATTTACGGTGTTTTATCTTAAGTATGTACTGTAAAAGATTATTCTAAAATTGGGGTGTGCGAAACTTTGAAACGTTGATTTGGCTTCGGAACAAATGAACCCGCCCCAATAGCTTGGAGAAGGGTTGCATACTACAAAGGAAGAAATACAATGTTAACAGAATTTTATTGAATAGACACAAAAGAATAGTACATAAGTAAACATATGAATTGTTCATTAGGTTTCCGTTGTCTTATCTATTAAGTTTATTAGGGGATCAATGTATTTAAATTAGAGAAAAATGAGATATTATATAACAGGCTACAAACAAAATTGCCCGTTTAAAGAGTCCTTTAAGTAGAGCTTTACTAGAAAACGATCAAAACCTTTGATTAACTACACTCTGTGATGAGCATTTATTAGCTCAGTAATTAATTATTAAATCATGGCATCTTCTTGCCTACATTAAAATAACCATTCAACAGGGGGTTTTCCGCAAGATCTGAGAGTTTACCTAAATAAAGGACAGAACCACCGCCTTCAGGATATACTAAGGATGTACCCTTAAGCATGCGTATTAACTCATGTTGCTCATAATTAGTTGAACACAAAAAAACACAAAAAAGCATAAGGACTGAAGCTTTTAACATATAAGTAATTTAATCCTCTATTATAAGGGAACCTATACAGCGTGGACGTCAAGGCCACAATAAGGAGGTGCTAGTCATGTCCCGCTAGTTTGGGGATAATAAGCCCTAATTCAGACATCGCAGCTACAACCATGGTTGACCATAACCGCGGACACGATCAAACCATATTATAAAGGTATACTAAAGAAGTCTAATATTAACAAGCACTAGGCTTAAGGAAGCCGTCTAAAGGGCAACAAATACCAACTTGCTCGTGAGGTGCAAAGGCCTGGCACGGATTAGACCTTACAAAATAGAACAAAGGATACCATAAGTGATCCTATAGACTCAATTAGGTCACTAAATATAAACAGCAACACGCAATCACTGTGCGATGACGTTCCCCCCACAATCATACAGAAAGAGTAGCCACATTATAAATCAAACGCTAATGAACTGACTAGGCTCATTAACAGAAGTTATTACAACTTAATGCAACCAAACAATTATCAAAGGAGCGGTTAAGCCGCATATTATAAAGTGTTATACAAGTAAAATATGTTTCCATAATAGGTATAATCTTACGGAACTAACTATCCCTAGATGACTAATGTATTATTATTATTATTATTAGCACCGCGTCTTACTACTCGTTCGGGTTATACGCACTTACGCTAATGTGTAATGGTAGGGTACCTAAAGTTTAACGTGGAATCCGAACCACGGTGGAGGCCTGGCATTCCCCACATTCACAAGATGTCTTGTCAGAGGTGAAGCAAGAGTTTGGTAATTAAATAAATCTGTGCCGGGAACGAGGATTGAACCCCAGCCGCCAGCACAGAAGTCTGACACCTTACCCCTATACCGCCAGGTCACCATGACTCATGTAGAATCAGCAGGAAAACCAATTAAATCTACCCTGCAATAAATAAACACCTACAACATAAGTGATGGGCTCAGTGGGAACCAAACCCTCCACAAACTGCAAATATGCATATCTGACAATAATCCTAACCATAGCTGACCATAATATAGATTCATTTTTTTTTGTATGATACAACACCAGGAGTACACCAATACGAACCAAACGTAGACTAAGGCTTGATAAAAGATAACAGAATAGTCAGCCCATTCCCTGACTAGAACTTGACAATCATTCCTACGTGGACGCCATCATTCTAATTCCGGCGATAGGATGTGTGTACTTGAAGTGCACTGACGGTTGACGAATTGATGATGGTCTCAGTGTGGCGGGTTGCTACCCACGGCAAGCCCTATTGGTGACTCCAACTGACGTCATAGCGTCCTGGCTCGGCTATGTCGGGTAGTTGTAGTTTGGACGTATAAAATAACAGTTAATCACCCAACTAGCAGTAAATTATAAAACGTTCAGTCTTCAATTCTGCTCGTACAACATTTAAAACAAAATCCCCAATTGAGACCAAACAAGGAAGGGGAAAACGGGATTCAGCCAATCATGTCTCAAGGCTACAGTGCTGACCTTTAGGGGACGCCAGGGGGAAATCGGCGCATGCGTAATGAGCAGAAAAAGCAAGAGGTGATACGAAACATATGTAGTTTCTACATGGCTTCTTTTTGTAGTGGTTAACCATCCCATATGAATTAGATGAAGCTTATTAGTGATTATCTCAGAATATACTCACAGTCCCATCTGGTCAAGGGGAGTCCAAACTTCACAGTAGTTCATGACGCATAGCTGATTTATTGAATAGTGACAAGCCACACAACTGTGTGAGATAATGTCCATTAGCTCAGCACACGAATATAAAATTCGATTCCAGTTTGAAAAAAGTTCCGGATTCTAAAATTATGAAGCTTTGCCAAGAAAAAAAAAAATCGACAGCTAAAATACTCAAATTTAATTATAGCTCTAGGATGTTGTATACATTACAAATCAATATTCATTAGGAAAATGCCAAACCCTTCCTTCTACCTCTGACAAGACATCTTGTGAATGTGGGGAATGCCAGGCCTCCACCGTGGTTCGGATTCCATGTTAAACTGTAGGTCCTTGATTTCATCTCACAATCACCCTACCATTACACATTAGCGTCAGTGCGTACAACCCGAACGGGTAGTAAGACGTGGTGCTAATAATAATTCTTTGTGAATAGTTCTTATATTCGATTCGAACCCTATTTTAATTTCTTTAAGTGTAGTCCGCACACCCCTGTTATAAACATTATCTATAAATCATAGGTTAAATTTTGCTAATCAATAGACCTAGGCCTACTACAACATTTATTCAATTTTTTTTAAAGGTTTACTCTATGATTATAGCATTCTATATGTATCAAAACATTAAATGAGAATATTAGATCCTCAAAACACATGCATTATAAGGCTTGGGCCCTTAGGTATACTTCTTAAAATCTAAGGCTTATTCAAGTTACTTAATTCATCTTGTGAGTCAAATAATCAAAGAAAAACCGTTACTAATATTTTTGTACGATTTCCTGGCTAACGTGACACCCAACGCGCATGAATCAAAGAATGTGACCATGTTGAGAGAAGCTTATTACGATATTCCCAACACTAAAGGCAGAAAAAAATTATAAATCACTGTCTAGCTACAGGGCTTAAAATACGATACCCTGTGTCGTTTCCTCTATTTTCGCTTAGCCTATACTCCCTTTTGAAACTAACCTACAACCACCCTTTGTAATGTCAATAGGAAAGAGGGGTAGGAAAATTACTAAGCTTCTTGTCTCAAGGTAAATAGGAAAGGTCGCTACTAGTTCTCAAATAACTTAAAATTTTTGTTGTGAGCCTATAAAAAATTACTTTATTTGTTAGAGGAAAGATGTATCTAAGAGCCTTTTTTCAACAAACCTAGTTATTTAGTTAAAAAATATGCAGGAATGGTCCTTTAAAATGTGTTTATGTCACATTATTCCAGATATATTTCTATTAATATAACTCAAACTGATGGGATGTTAAGGGTAAAGAGTCCTACTGGAATCTTTCTACTTTAATTGGTCTTGAGCCATATTTTGAAATAATGCATCATAGAATTAAACATTGCGTTAGAGCTGAATTTATGTGCGGCACTTTGTCTCTTAACGAGGTGGCCCCCTTAAATTACTCCATGGTATTTGACAAGTACTTTTTATTTTTATTTAAAAGTTTTTCATCTATTACCAAGACTATTTTAATGACATTAACATTCATGAACGTTTGAGATTACTAACAAACTAATTAATCTCTCTCCACAAAAGTACGAGTAAATTTATCCTAAGTTTTTCCTTCCTCGACTTAATACTCTTGGCGTGATCGAAAAGCTACATGCCGGAGTGTTAACCGTGGCAACACTGTTTGGAGTGATGTAATGAGGCCTAGCAATCTGTTGCTTCTCATGGAGAATTAAGTAAATATTTCCAGTTTTCTTTCATACAAACATTTGTTTGGCAATTTTGAATGGTTGATCTAATTTGGTATTACAAGCATTATTTAAATAAAGATATATTTCAGTGCTAAATTATAGGAAAAATAAATATTAATTTTGAAGTTAATATTCGGTAACTATGAGTGACGTTCCTTTCCCAAACATAATTACTGTATTATAACTTATATTAAAATGGAAAAAAGAGCATTGTTTCATTGCTTAGTAATTTTTAATCTAATCAAAGAGTTATTTATTCAATTTATGGGTCATAGTGTAGCTCCATGGAAATATTTGAATATAATTAATACATTTATTTATTTGTAGTTTAAATGTGTGCTCATAATTTGTTTGAAATTGCATGCTAGATAGTTTTAATAAAACAAAGAAATCAAACGCACAGTACAAGCCCAACTCTTTTTAAAAATATTACATTGTTTAAGTAATTTATTTTACACACACAATATAAATTTGTTTAGGCGTACAAAACTTAATTACAATTTATCAATAGCAAAAAATATAATTTTGGAACTTAATTTAACAGAATAAAAGATAATAAAAAGTATCACGTTATTAAGATAATATTTGGTCTCACTAATATATTCATACTTTAAAGATTGGGATGATATATTTCAACATAATTTTGTAAATAATAGCTATAATATGGTACTAGAGTTAACTACTGGGTTTTCGAATCCGTTTTAAATTAGTTAATCAAAATAGATCTGTAAATTAAGTTTATTTGCTAAAGCGTCATAAATCGTGCTAAAGTGTGCCATGAATTTTGTGAACCACAATTCTAGGTTATCTGAAGTTTACTGTTGAAAAATTTACATAGGCCTACAATTAATTGAGTCTACATTTAATCAATTATATTATTACTATGCAATGATTCATGTAATTGAGTGTGTTGGTAATAACTTAACTTGGCAGTTTGAATTTTTATAACCATGTTGAACAAAAAGGTAAAAATAGAAAGTATTATATGAATTGCCCCTGGATTTAAAATTAGTCTATTTCTGGTGTATTTTTGCACACAACAGCTTTTATGTGATTAAGAATCGGTCTTAGATAAGTCACATTCTTCTGAATATTTTAATAATAAAGGTATAATTAAAATCATTTACACATCCTGAGGACTTGATGGAAAAATATAATTGCTATTGCTGCTGAGAACACAACAATTTATTAGCATATTATGAGCTGTCATAAAATTATTATTTTTACCATAGCTAGATATAACGCCACTATAGTTTATTAATGTGATACACGTATTATATACCCAAAATGATCAAGTCAAACCGATAAATCACATGAAAAATAAAAACTTTGCATGACAAAACAAACTAAACAATAACAGTTGCCTAGAACGTAGCTATGTAGTTGACTAGGCTTCGGTCGCGGCGTTGCCAAACTTCAGTATTCCAGCTTGTAACTAAATATGGTTTCGTGATATAGCCTGCAAGTATATGAAGTCACGGCGGGGAAAATAAATTTACTGGCATTTTCCTATTACCTTTCTACGCTAATGCGGGTGCACCCACTCTAAATAATTCTTCGCATCCATAGCAATCCGGTAGTAGCCATATCACCACATCCGTGAACGCGTAGTTGTTTGTGGATAACGGAGAGAATGGGGGCTCAACTATTACTGAGTGTAGGCCTACTGAGGGTTATCCTAATTTTTTTCATTTCTTTCATCACGTAAATACTGGTACATTTACTCTAAATTATACTTTACTCATCCCTTTCCATTAATGTAAATATGTGATCTCTTGTAATATGAATGCTAGAAGAATCAAACAAATATGGTGCTGAATCCTTGTATATTTATGAAATACACGTTTGACCTGCTTCATTGGCTATATGGTCTAAATGTATCACTCTTGTGTTAGACTATACGTCCCCTTACAGGGAGATCAGGATTCAAATCCCTGTCAGATCTTCTGAGGCTGATTTTCCCAAAATGGTTTTCCACTCTCCCTCGACGCAAATTCAGGTCCATTTCCTCTGAATTAAGCCTTACTAATCCCTAACCCATTAGCGTAGTTTATTATTATTATTATTATTATTATTAGCACCGCGTATTACTACCCGTTCGGGTTATACGCACTTACGCTAATGTGTAATGGTAGGGTTATTGTGAGATGAAATGGAGGACCTACAGTTTAACGTGGAATCCGAACCACGGTGGAGACCTGACATTCCTCACATTCACAAGATGTCTTGTCAGAGGTGAAGGAAGGGTTTGATAATCAGATAAATCTGTGCCGGGACCGAGGATTGAACCCCGGCTGCCAGGTTAGAAGTCTGACACCTTACCCCTAGACCACCAGGTCACCATTAGCGTAGTTAGTACATAGGTGTATAACTCAAATGGGTAGTAGTACGCCGTGCTAATATATATATATATATATAAATAATGTATAAATTTAGAAGAAACGTGCCAAAATTTAATTGAAAGAAGAGCGATAAACCATTTATTTAAAAAAAACTTTTTGCTTACAGCCTGGATTTGAATCCCGATTCTCCAAGTCACCAACAATCCAGTCCAACACCGGGGTGACACGATCACGCGATGCTGTTTACATATTACTATTATTAGCTTTAAACAAACCATCCCCATTTTACAAAGTAATAATTACTCTCACTGATCTGTGCTTATCCCGCTTTATCCCGGAGTCCCGGTCGTCAGTCCTGTTACTAACACCGGTTGGCCATGTCATCCTGTGATTGAATGATGGCGTACAGAAGCGAGATAACAAAAAAAAAATTATATATGGTACGTTGCAACCCAAGTATAAAGCGCCCATATATGATGTAGGCTATATGAATGCGTGCGTGTGTGTGTGAGAGGTATAGAGTGACGCGGCATGTGAAAATAACATTACATATTAACAACCGACGGCGGGGGCAACAATAACTACGCGTGAAAACAACAATGCGAGCGAGAAGCGAGAGTTGTTATTTGGATAGCATTGTTTGGAGCACAGTAGCACCACGCCGTGAGGGAAAATGGTTGCCATTGTTGCGTCACGAACACGAGAAGAGCACCCCTCTCCCCTTTACCTTTCCGCCAAAACCACCCGCCCAGCCCCTTGTGATTGGTTGAACCCTGCCACGCAACGCAGCGCGGCAACACTGGCGTGCTGTGACGCCTATTCTACTACCTTGTTCGAATAAATTGGTGCCCCATCGACGGTTTTGAAGGGGGGACACTTCTCTTCCCATCTGGACCCTCCAAGCCTTTTGTCCTCTGTAGGTGTGTGTTTGTGAGTAGGGGGATTCCCTGACAATTGGTTGATGCGTGTTAGCGTGTGACGGCTACATGACAGATTAACAAACTTGGCTTTCACCGTTTAGTTTTGACGTGAGAGGATCGAGGGAGAGGAAGAGTGTTTACTCGTGTTATGTTCAAGTTTAAAGAAGAACAATACATGAGCTCCCAAGAAGAGGCTTTGTCAGACAAATTTAATAGGATCCATAGGGATATTAACGGAAAATAATGTTTTTCCGTTCCAGCAACTACACTTAATACTCAAGGTTATTAAATTGTACACATTCTTTTTGGACTAGATGTAGAACATAGTTTTCTCAATTTAAATTGTCATAATTATCATCGCAGCTATCAGTAGCATTAACCTAACCAGGGCCGTACCTATTAATATATTTGAGTATTATAATGTTCATAACATGAACAAATCCAATTATACTCTGTCATTTAGAGGAAGTATTTTAATTGTGGTAATTTACGACCCTGAGACTATGATAGCTCTTGGCGTTACATGGGAATTATATTCTAGAAGTAAAAACAATTGGCATGATTACAATATTTCTCTAAATGATCAAATATAAATTAATCTCAGACCCCTGCTTATTTTAGAGTCTTACACCCCTGCTTTTAATGAATTAATTAAAGCCACCTGTATGATCTTTAAGTTTTAATAGATTGTCTTAAAACTATTGGGTGGTGTTGAAAAGGCGTCGTTAGCACGTATTGTTTTATGTGCTGTACTTTGAAAACGCTTTTGTCTTTTGTATCGCAAGGTTGGCAAACATTAGAAAACAATTGAAACACATTCTTCGCGAAGTGAAAACTTCTTGTAACTATTATTGTGTAACTTATATTACACGGAGTCTACAGGAACATCACAGTATATTAGTATATGTTAAAAGGGGAAGGATATGCATCAACAGAATAGCATCCAACAGCACCAAAAATATACTCTTTTATTTTTGTCTTGCGTTCCAATTTTGTTCCCTGTCCGACACCTTAGCTCAGTCGGTAACGTGTCTGTCTACTGTACTAAGCGTTCTGGGTTTAATACCATGCATGACCAAATAATTTGTCATTGGTGAAATGTGGGTTTACTCTTTGAGAGTGATGAATTAATGACTAGGAGTTGGAATATAGATTAATTAAACTAATGAAGTAGGGTTGAGAAAAAAACAACTTTAAAGGAAATTATTATTATTATTATTATTATTATTATTAGCACCGTGTCTTACTACCCGTTCGGGTTATACGCACTTACGCTAATGTGTAATACTAGGGTGATTGTGAGATGAAATAGAGGACCTACAGTTTAACGTGGAATCCGAACCACGGTGGAGGCCTGGCACTCCCCACATTCACAAGATGTCTTGTCAGAGGTGAAGGAAGGGTTTGGTAATCAGATAAATCTGTGCCGGTCCCGAAGATTGAACCCCGGCCACCAGCATAGAAGTCTGACACCTTACCCCTAGACCGCCAGGTCACTCTTTTAATGGAAATGCACCTACATTTGTATAGAGAGGAAGTGGATAGCTAATAAGGAAATAACCCCTCTCCAGTACACCCAGCAAGAATTAAAACCCCAATATCCACGTGGTTGACATACCAGATGAAGGTTCACGTCCTACTAGCAAAAAATGTTAGACTTATTTAATTCACTGATGAGGTCAGTATTACTTAGTTATGTTTGCTTAGTGGGAGGGTTAGAAACAATTGAGTAAATGTCACACTCAATGCACCCAATTAAGATCTTTAAACTTACGACCCTGTATCCGTCAAACACGACAAGATTAACTTCACGTTTAGCCAACATAACCACCAATACGGGCTACGAAATATAATGTAGGTCATTCAGGTTAACTTTGGAATTTCCTTTAAGTTAATATATATATATATATTTACTAAAAACCACTCTTTATTATGGGCACGCAGAACAAAATAGTTTGTCTCGTCTGATTTGGTTTGACTTTGAAGGGAAGGTTGGATTAAATCTCGACCGAGTGTTATATCCTCAAATTATTTCCACTGGCTACGAATATTCCTAGAGTATAAAACTAGAAAAATGTTATTTCCATGTTATTCTACATTGGGTCACTAAATTAATGAACTAATGGACATAGATTCAAAGTTATTAGACCAAAAACTAATATTGTTATGAATGTTCAAATATATATTCATTGCTCTAGATCAGGTGTTAATAACGTTTATTACATAATCCCTTCTGTGGTTAATTGCAAATTTTCATAATTTCAATTAGCTTAGTGAAAATAAAGATGCAATAATTTCCCCATCCATGTTCATGCCCCCTGAACTATATCCATAAATTCCCCTGTGAATAATGGTTAAGCGCCTCTTTAGCTAAATGTATTCTTTGTTTTAGTCTACAATTCAAAACCTCAAGGTGTAAGGGATGCGAGAAAATGTAGGTATTTTTGAAGTACTTATAGCGTTTTTTTTGTTGCCAAAATTAATAAAATATGCCTCCAGTAGGAACATAAGAGTTTAGTTTTCTTAACATGGTGATATCAACAGTTGTAAAATATCTGTCATGAGCATAACGCCATTAGATAACAAACTTTCTAAAAGGAAGAGAAAAAGTTGCCATTAAATTCTAGAACACCCTTGAGAGATATACAAGAATTGTTGATATATCTATATGAAGAAAATTAAAGTCTAGATTTCCATTTTAGAAATATTTTATGTATTTTGGCAAAAATTGTGTTTTGCTATAACTCCAAAAACACTGCCCTTTTTTCCCCCACGTTCCCTAAACTCCCACCTAGTATAAAATTGAATAATGATATATAGTGGATACTAGTTTACTTTGAATAAGTTAATATAAAAGTCGTATAATTTATTTGGTAATAAATTAACTCTTTGGTCTTATGATATAGTAATTTATGACCAAAATAAAAATCTTCATCAATTTAATAAGTCTCTTTCCATGATGCTATTTTTTTAACGGGATAAATAAGATTTACCTAAGTTTAATGATTAAAATAGCTGCACAAATAACTATTCCATTAAATAAATGTTCTTCATTACATCAAAAATTATTCGAATTTTAAATATATCTTTCCTCTACTATTACATAGTAATTTGAAACTCAAAAGATCTAAACATGTTTTAGTTTAAGACAGCCAGAAATTAAATATTCAATAAATATCCTCCTTCTTTGTTTAAATTGTATCATCATTTGAGTAGATTTTTACTTACGATTTTTCCATCACATTTTAATACCTATATATGCAATACACATTTAATTACAATAATAAGAAAGGTAGAATTTAGATTAATTGTAGCCAGATTTTTGTGAAGGGAATATAAAACACTCCCTTTCAGTTAGGTTTATATACTTGCATACTTGGCCATCAATATGATTTTTCCAGTAAAAATTAAAAAAAATTTTTTTACCCTTTTGTTTATTTTTAAGGAGCATATTTAATTAGAGTGATATCTGTCTGGTTCTGTGAGAGATATTTTCACTCTTGTGTTACTAAAAATTATTTGACCCAAGTGAAATTTCTTTTTACGTAAGAGAAACTTATTTATATTTATTAAAACGTATTTTTTTCTTTCAGAAGAACATTCCTTTACGGTCGTGTTTTTTCCCTACTCTAAAGTAAAAAAATAAAAGCATGTGAAACACAAAGTTAAATTGTAAACGAAGTAAAAAAAACATAGAGAGAAAAGAAAAAAAAAAACATTTTCTTACTAAAAGGAGTGGTGCAAAATGAACCGCGGCATTTTAGCTAACAGTCAGCTTGTTGCTCGCAGGAAGTGGGACAAATTTGGGAGGTTAAAAGGGAAAATGGTTTATCCTCCAAATATATAAAATAGTTTGGTTTGCTGCTGACAGAGAGAGAGGAACTCAAATTTGTGCAGTGTGTATGGTATCCAACCCTCCCTCCATGCAAAAGTAGGTATAATTATTTCAAATTACACCTTTATTGTCCCCACTACATTAGTTCAATTCAGATACGTTAGCCCGATCGGATATTATGTTTACTATTATGCTATATATATAGTTATATTATTCCTAATTACCTAATATACCTGCGCAAAGCTCCTAAATGTAATTCCTAATCTTAGTCTTAGAAATATTCGTACATAATTTAAATTTTAAATCCAAATAAATCTCAGATTCGGAATCTATAGAATCTTATTTTAAACTTTAATCTTCAAGTCCAGCAGTTGAATAGTTAAGTAACATGTTTTTAAAAAGTTATCGTGGATCCATTTTTTGATTTAAACAATAGAAACTCTAGAATTTTTTAATATTAAAAAAATAATCATTATTTGGACAGCTTTTATTAACTTTTCTTTTGTTGGGCTCTAACTAAAATATATATAATCTAGATTATTTTTAGGCTTGGATTTGATAACATTTCATTAGGAACTATATAAGGCTATAGTATTTGAATCGAAATATTTTAACTAGGAAATATTATATAAGAAACACATTTATTATAAAATAATCGTTTCAAAACATATGTATTATAAAATATTAGACTTTAAACATATTTATTATTAAATATTTTATTTCAAACATATTCATTATGAAATATTCGATTCGAAATATATTTATTATAAAATAATCTATTCAAATGGTTATTTTTTAGAATATTTGACAGAGTTTAGATTCGAGCTATTAAGAAAACATTTGGAATCGATTCGAAATTGAAAATATAGGTTTCACACAAGCTTAATTATAGGGGTTTTGGATACATATAATAGGTATAAAAACCTATTTATACTATAATTCTTAAGGCTAACTGCATCCTTACTTCCACGTTTTCGCCTCCATAAGCATGTTATACAGGATATGACAAAATTAGGGTAGGGATTTTAATTCAGCGTGAAAACTTAAACCACTTGTCAATAAGATTTAACTACAACATGATTCTTGAACATTTAAATTTAATAAATATTCTTTGTTGAAATAAAATATATTAAATGTTTAACTTGTGAAGCAATGCACAAATGTGCCCTCAAAAGAATGAGATTCACTATTTATTATTTTTTAGTGAGGCCAAGAAAATATAATTTAATAATAATTTGTTGTTATTTTTAACTTTTTATGCTATTTAAAATCAAATGGTTTTTTTCCCTCCAAGCCCTCTAGAGTTAAAATTTCAGTAGCTCTCTAAGGATTGGAGATTTTGGGATGGAGGAGGGGTGGAAATCTGCACATTTAACATTCCCCCCCTTTTTGCCAAGATTAAAACTTTTAAAAAAGCTTAAACTTGTGAAGTACAACTAAAAAAAATACATAACTTGAGCTATGTATGATTTAAAGGTTATATCTTATGGCCAAACTTACTAACTCCTGATTATTTAAGATAAAACACCATACAAGCCTAGATAAAAATAAGTACCCCAAAAAGTTCACAATTATTGAGCTCAAAGTCCGTGAGTGATCTATATATAATGCAATCCATCTCAGTGGCTGCACGGTCTAAGGTGTCACTTTCACAATAAGTTAACCACTAATGAGAGGGATATCGGGGCTTGAGTCCCGGTTCAGTGGTTTTTCCAAATTTGTCTTCCACTCTCCTTCTACACAAACTCGGGTACACTTCCTCTAAATGTAATATGACTCATCCCAAACTCACTAACGTAATTATTATACAGGTATATAACCCGAATGGATAGTAGTGCAAAGTAAAACAATAAAATTGCATGCTCCTAGCCGTAGATAAGCACATTATAATCCTCATGTATGTGTAGATTATATAACGCGAATAGATGACCAATCTCCTAAATTTTACTACTTTACCCTAAGCTTTAGTTCGTTCTTTCACAATCATAGCGTTCTCTTCTTTTGCAATGAACTTTCGCTACTCCACTGTGTATCCTATAGTAAGTATGGTGGGGAGGAGGGAAGGGGGAGAGAGTTTCTCCGGGATAAGGTCTCAAAACCCTCTTCCCACTTTCTATTTTTCTAACTCCACTTTCCTTGCCTTTCTTTGCTTGTATCTTTAATTTTCTTCAAATCCCCTATCCCCTTTTCAGGATATCCACCCCCCAAGTTTTTTTTTCTCTGGTTCTTTATGTTACTTTCTACCTGTCGTCCAACAATTTACTTCCTTTTCTTTCATTATTTTTTATGTTCTACTCTTCCTACCCGTATCAATTATTTTCCATCCTGTCTCTATGTTACTAAATTATTGTCGCCAACTATTAAAAATATTCCGCGTATTTCTGCCTACCTTTTCCTATATTCGTTTTATTTTTTCGTACTTTTTCTCTTCTTTTTATTTTATTTTCGTCGTTTTCTTTATTTAAATTTTCTATTATATCCTTTTGTCAAACCCTTATCTATATCTCTCTCTTGTCGTCTCACCTACCCTCTCAGGTGCTCTCCTATCTTCATCTATTATTATTTTTTTTTATTTTCTAATCTTGTTTTATTTCTATATACCCCTTTTTCCCAAGTTTTCTTTCCTCGGGTCAAGGTCTCTTCAAGGTACAACATGTGGGACCAACCCTCTTCAAGCTGTTGTTAATATTACATGAGGCCCCTTCCCTCCCACTACCACTCCTCCTCAACTTGTTTACGCGCTCCTCGGGTTAAACGAACAAGGGCTGAGAAGACTTCAGGCGCTCATTGTATCGTCATATCAAACCCAACCAAAAGGATGGTAGATATTTCCTCTTGACCTCTCTGTATCCTTTGTCCTGTCACTATAAATTAGAAATCATATATATTTTATTTGTTATTTTTAAGTGAATGTATTTTTATATTCAAAAGTTATCTCTGATTTTGTGGCTCATTTTTGAGCCTATCTCCCTGTTAATTTAATTTTAATACACTCTGGTTGATTCCTGAAAGTGTTGAAATCTTGATATTTATGTATATTGATAAAGATTCAAATTTATGCATATGCTTATTTTATTTTAAAAAAACATATTTTTCTAAAAATTAATAATATTCCCCATCTGGGATGCATTAATCATAGCTCAGTCAATACTAGTGTATCGTTACCCAGGAGACGCCCGAATGTACTAGTCGTGAATCATTTCCATCGAGGCTCTTTCTCTGTCCTGATTAGATGATGGTGTTACAGAGTATAAAGGTGTGACCCGCCTCGGTGGCGTAGTTGGCTAACGCGCGAGTCATGTTTAGCTCGACTGCTGAGGACGGGGAGATCGAGGTTTGAATATCGGTCGGGTGAACTGAGGGTGTTTTTTCTTAAATGGTTTTCCCCTCTACCTCCATTCAAATGCGTGTTCTCTTCCTCTAATTCAACCTTCCCAATTCCTAATCCATTAGCGTAATTAGTACTTAAAGCGTATAACCTGAAGGAGTAGTAAGACGTGGTGTTAAATAATAATAATAATATAAGGGTGTGAAACCAGTGGGAACATTTAAACCTAATTTGAGCCTAATCAACCAAACCCTGGTGACCGTTGGGATAATTCCTCTTTCGGGAGAAATACTCGTAGCCAACTGCACTGACCACTACATCACTGGGCCGGTTAGCTTTCTAAAAGAAAAAAAAATTCATACTTTTGTAATGATATATCTTTTCATTTTGTAATCATTCGAAATAACAAGTTCCCATAGTTAAAATATTTCAAATTAAGAAACAATTATATAAACAAACTCAATATGTGCTAGAAAATCTTCTCAGCAAACCTTGGTTGTCATTTTACTTTATTTTTTATGTTATAGACAACGACTCTATATCGCCAGTTTAGATTTATCCTTTGTTAACTGGCTCCCACTCCTCTTTCTAGGACTTTGTGAAGGACCAACCACTCCTAGAAAACTGTGCATGTCTCTTTCTTTCGTTTCTAAAAGCTTATGAAATCCTGGTGAAGTCAAAATATATAGGAAACAGGTAAAAGCCTTATTCCTTAAATATATACAAGAAAAATTGCTCTTCACTTCTCGCTTGGCCTGCAACCTCGTTGTAGGTAGGGTCAACGACCGACGTGCTAACCTCTAAACAATAATAATAATATTTAGCACCGCGTCTTACTACCCGTTCGGGTTATACGCTAACCTCTAAATTAAAGCTTTAAAACCACCGCTTATAAAATCATTAATTCTAAAGCTACCAATAAACAAAAATGAAACACGAACCCGAGATAAAGTAAAAACAAAATAATGTAACGTTAAAACGTGACTTGCACAACGAGGGACACAAGTAGAGAACATAACAAACTGATTCCACACCATGTGTTATAACTACAATAACGAAATAGTTACTCTACAATTTGATTCAAAAAGTAGTTATTTCTCTTGATAGACTTTTTCACCTGGGTTTGTTACTGTATTAAATATGAGATAGTTTTGTAAGCCGTGTGCTGATATAATATGTCCATTCAAAAAGGCTAACATCAAATACGACTGGTAACATAAATTGTACCAGGTTATTTTTTAAGTGACGATATTACTTCCCTTAGTTTGGCTGTTTAATCGGGAAATATCCTGTATATTATGAGTGATTGTAAAAAAAACTCATAAAATACTACAATTTTATCTAATCTGGCCACAAGAAATAATGTTTGCATCTTATAAGAAAGCCTTTCTTTAAAAATTCACCTGCAACAGTGTTGTTTTGCCGTTAGTCTCCGAGTTGTGCTACTATAGCTCTGAGACGCACGCCCAGAAAATGCACAAGGTGGTTAAAGGCCTCCCCGGCGACATCTCTAGACAAAGGGCGGTAATATTCGATTGAGTGCTATGTGATGTAAACCTGACCCCAATACGGCACATGTTTCGAGGTTCTCATAGCTCGAGACTGACTACCATATTAAGGTGGGGGTGGGGTTCCATCTGTGAACCTTTGTAAGGTTCTAGATTACATTTCTATTTACCCTGTGAAAGAGGTCAGGGCTAGACTCCGTTTGGCATTTCTGACATACAATTTCATGAAGTAAATATACTCTAAGAGACGAGTAATATTTCCTAATCTCACAGAAAGGTTGTTCCTATATTCCTATGTACCAATATAAGAGCATTTTCCAATCATTCTATTTACTAATACAATTAAAGTATCGTTTAATATCGTAGCAAATACATTTTTATATATTTTTATAACATTTAGGTGTACACAATGTATGATTACGTTCAAATTAAAAAGGAAACAATTTGTAATGTTAATAATTTTGTAATTCGATTTCAAAAAGCTATTTTTGTAGACATTAATTAAAATTCATTTGTTACCCGCATCGGTGAACAAGTGATCTAACCCGTTAACTAAAGTAGCCCCATGGCTTCTTTGGTGCTGACTGACAGCTCACAGCTGGCATCTGACGGGCAACATTTAGGTATATACCTAAAATATGACTGTCAGAAGTGACAGCTGCTAAACACATGTTTTTGCAGCTCATATGGTTCGGCGTAGGGATACATAATTTGGTCTGGTAACTTTTCAAAGCCTTTAGCTGTCAGCTTTGATCTGTCAGTCAGCACCAAAGAAGACGTGAGGCTACTGTACGTATGGTATATTTTGCCGAGGACGGGTGGGTTTGGGCCAAAGTAGTACATGGATTTAAGTAAAGTGTTTTGTCCTAAACAGTTTTCAATCCCCCTCCCACGTAAGTGGGGATACATTTCCTTTAAATTCTACCTTTTTAGTACCTACCAAACTAGTGATATTAGTATATGTGTATGTATGTATATATATATAGCCCAAATTAGGTGATATTTTTAAACACACTTTTTTGTCTTCTATTTTAGATATAAATATGCTTTGAAGTAATTTTTTCATCTACATGTTTCTATAAATTTGGACTAATAGCCAAATAGCCAAATAGCCAATGTGGACATTTTGAAAAAGATCTCATAAACAAAAATATTTCAAAATAAAAATTAAGAGTTGGTACTAAAATGCAATGAAAAAAGTTTAAGGGAACGTATTAACGAAAGCAGGCATTTTGAGATCTATCTTGAACTAAAATAATATTTAATTTAAAACATAGAATATTAAATACTCATGATTGGCTACATATATGTAAGATTTCAAAATACGTTGAATTCAAAGAAAATATTTAAAATTGAGTTTCCTAAGAAAATATACACTATCTCTAATATTGTATTAAATATAATACTGGGATGGTATATTTAAAAGTGTTTTTTATAAATAATTACGTTGCGGTTTTTTATAATTTCTCTCAAATTGAACCTTGTCCAAATAAAGTAGGAAATTCAGGTTTATCTGTTAAAGTGTGCCCTCGATATTTATTGGTATGAATGGCAATTTTATTTGATAGCACAGATTTCTTATTTTTGTTTCGCTGATATAGCGGGAAAACTCATCGACTAGAATCAAAATATATTAAAATAGGAAATATAATATTGTCTCGCCTTCAAGCGACGATTAAAGCACTTATTTTTATTGCAATTTACAAATCAAAAATAAAACTAAAACGTTTCCATTAATTTAATAATTGTAAATATACCTGTACACTCCGTTCATCGTGACAGTCTTTACCTTGACGCGTTCAACAATGACCCTATTATACATGTTGGATGTTGCACAGTAGCGGAAACAATCATTGTAGCCTACCTATAGTCCATTCGCTATAGGAGTGGGGGTAAGGGTCAGCTACCAACATCTAGACTATCTATTCTCATGTATTAATTTTCCAAACCATATGATCTGCAAGATCATATTGATATGTTGTCACTTTTGGCAGTTAAGACTTTCACAACAAACAATTTAGTTTGTGATGCGTTTCTTTTAAATGTGTTTACTTATTCTGCTGGATATAATTTAACACCACTCTTTTAGTGAAAGGCCTATGCTTTTCAGGATAAAAGTGCACATTTTAAACAATGATTGCTTTCAAAAACTATCATTTTTCAATTCGAAACGTTATTGTAATCATCAATATAGTTCTAAGAATTGTATAAATGCCCTTTGTTGGAGAATTGTAAGAACTCTCATTACATAACCATAACAATACTACGTGTATAAGATATTTTCTTTATATTCGTACATTCTTCTAGATTTCGACCCGACACGGCGCATTGTCTTTCTGTGAGGCGGAATATAATTCCTGGTGCAATATTGCTACAGTTCTTCTTGGCTCGTATTGTTCAATCTCTAAGAAACACGAGTATATTATATAAAAACAATGATTTGTTTCAACCAATCTCCCGTTGGGTTTTGTAATACATACTTGTTTGGCGGTTCCAAGCTATTGTAAATGTAAAAGTGTCGGAGAAGTAACGGAAATTTTGAGGAAACTCCTTATCTGTTGTAATATACGTCAAGTGAGATCGATCTTTTCTCACCATTGTGTTCTTAGAGGTAGTTATAGTTTCTGTCCTGAAGCTATTTGCACTTAGCATTTTCTTAATTACTGTTTGGTATTCATTCCACAGGATGGATCATTAATTAAATTTAACTCACACATTTACTGTTTTACCTTCTTATACATACGAAACATAGAGAAAGTATTGTAATACAGAACAGAATCGATAGTAAGCTTTTCACGAAAGTCTACTTTTATATGATCCGACTCCTATATTATATATATATATATGTGTGTGTGTGTGTGTGTGTGTGTGTGAGTGTGTGTGTGAGTGTGTGTGTGTGAGAGAGAGATTTGTAGGTTTATGTATGTGCATGTGTTTATGTGTATGTGTATACCTTACGATTTCTTTTTTTAATGTTAGTAAGTCACTTTAATCGAAATATATTTACCATCGAGTCGATCCGGAACCAAAACCTATAGCCGAAATTACAGTATTGTTTAAGTAGCCCCAAACGGAAACGGACATCTAAAGACACATTACTTTTAAATATGAAACCGGAATTAGAAATTATAAATATTTTTAGACTCCCTATGGTTGTTAACGATTTTATTCATGCCTTTTTTTCTAAAGCTCAATTTGATTAAGAAAAAAAAACATATTTTTGTGTGCTAAAATATATTATTTATCTAAGGGAAAAAAAAAGTATAAGCACTAATAAACTCAGATTTGTGAGGATTGATTATGATCACATTGGGTAGTATATTACGATTTTATTATTTAGGGAAAATGTTTATAAAACTGTATTCATATTTAAGGGACATAAATATTAAATAATGTGTAACTGGGAGGAGGGGTGGAAATAGCCATATGTGATAATAACCCAATTTGTAGAGAACAGTCGTTTTCCACTCTTTCTTATTCTTATTATTTGTGGTAAACAAATTATAATTATATTAAAATTATATTAAAATTAAATAGTACATAAAAGAAATACCCAACTATCTATTTTCTGAATTATAATGTTCATTAATTTACTTTATGCAAATAACTTATATTTTATTGTATACTATTTTTAATATATACATTTAAATTAAAACTGTTATTATTGTAATAACCAGTACAAACAAATTTTAAAGAACGGGATAATAATTAAAAAACTAGTATGGAACCCAAAAGAACAGGAACCGGTACCTTTTAAAATGTTTGTATAGTAAACAGGAATAAGAACAACTGATAAATATTTTTGTTCGACTCCCTGATATATATCTACCTCCTGAGCAAAGATAGGAAACTACGGGTATTAACCTTTCTTAGTGTCAGTGTTTTTGCCATGAAAGAAGATTGTCGTGTCGCTTTTTGCAAAAAACACACTTTACCGGAAGTTACGAGTCCAGTTGGGTCGTTTCAGCGAATTAAGCAGTACAGTGGAAGTATTCATAAGATTCTGTTTTTGTTCCCCCCTCACTCCCCTATATCACCGTGCAGGCTGGAGACGCCGTGCCTTGCGCCCCCCCCTCTAGCCCCCACCCATACTCACACACTTTCTCTCTCCCTCACCCTAACAGCCTGGCCCAAGTGGCCTGTTTGAAGTGGTCCCTGGCGGCTAGCAAACGTAACTACGGCACGTGGCAGACGTTCGTCCTGGAAGTTTTGACCTTCCCCCACCACCTCCTTCCCAAGACAGCAGCCACTACACCCTCCACCCCTTCCGTCAACCTTTCAACCTCTCGATATACGAACTAGGGGAGTTAGAAGGGAATGAATTCGAGTGGTATCATAAACCCAAGTGTGTGCTTTGAGACATCCCGGTTAGATGAGCATACATTAATAACATATTTTAGGTATGAGGCTTAATAGGAGGCAAATTTACTTCTGGACAAGGTGTACAAGTTTGGTTAAGATATTCATGAGTTATATCTTGTTATTTTTAAATCCTACTCTAATGATTTCAGAGTCTTAATTCATTTATACGCAATATGAGACGTCTGACACCATAGTTCAGATGATAGTGCACCTACCTATTAAGGTAACTGAGTTCGATCTCTAGCATGACTGAAAAATTAAGCGTGAATATAATTGAAAAAAAAAACTAACACAAAGAGGAATTACTTTATGGAGGACTTGACGATGTGTTTTTTTCTAGAATACAGTTAGTGTTTAAGTCGTGTGCTGATATAACCAGTTTATTCAAAATGCTTACTTTAAATATTTTAAAAACTAATTTTAAAATAAGAAAAGAAAGGATAGAAAGAATGAATGTACAGTTACAACGACCCCCTGTTCAAAGTGTGAGAAACCACTTGCTAGTGTAAAAGTTAGTTACAATCAATATACGTGCCCTCATTTATGTTATTAACACAAGTCTCAAATGGACGTATAAATTATGGGTAAGAATTGTTATATGGCTAGAAGATTGGTTTGATTTTTTAAATGTACTTGGCTTGGTTTGGTTTTGAACCGAGCTCCCATTTGGAAAATTGCATCGAATCAAAGTTGCAAACATATTTTGTGACTCTCAGTAACTCTTTACTTTCGAAATGATTCTAAAATTAGAAATGATTAAATTCACTATTTAATTAATGAAGTGATAAATAATTACTCTGAAATATACTGAGGTAGTTAATACATTAACGCCCATAGCCTAGTGTACATCTAAATTATAATATTGATTTGAGCTAAAGATAAACATATTTTAAATTGTGGCTGAGTGGCTAATTAATGTTAAAAACGTATCAAACCTTGTCTGTTAAAAATCTACCGCTCTATACGATTAGGCTAGCTTAGTAACTTAAGTTAAATCATGAAATCAGATTCGTTATACACCAAAAGAGACAGATTATTACGTTAATGAACTAAGGATCTTTATAGAAATTAAAATCATTTTTTACTTGTAATTTTTTATAAAATTAAAAAATATGAAATTAATATTTAATTAATATAAAAATGAAAACCTGGACATAGGAATCGAACCTGGTCGCACCTTTTCATGCCAAAACCTTACCACTAAGCTATTTCAGAGCTCGTTGTTTTCAGGGCAATTTATTTTTATTTGTTGGTGTATTCTCTTTTGGGACAGAAGATTGTTCGTTCGACAAAGAATCGACTGGTCCAAGTGGATTACACCATTACTAAAAATTAAATACTGGTAATATTGGCGAGATGATGCTTACCTTCACGTTACAATGGGAAAGGGATCTATTATGTTTTTAATTTTTTCGGAATTATCAACTGTACTGACTATATAAAGAATTATATACATCTAGTTATTGATACATATCCTCATCTGTGACCGTGACTTAGATGCACATTGCCCTAGATCACTGTTGATGTAGCCACCATGGATTGAAACTAAGCCGTGTTACTTTGGATGGTTATACAAATGTGATTTACCCATGCTCTCTCCAAATTAACGCAAGGGAAGTTACTCTAAATTATTGTGCTCATTTTTAGCCCATAGATTAAGCCGTTAACCATCCCACGTGTTTCATGGCTTAATTAAACCAAATTGAATTGTAAGACTCAAAGATTATTAACGACTTAATCTAATGGGATAAGTGCATCTAACTGCGATTATAGATAAGACTTCTGATCTCCAGAAACATAGTCACTCATAACAGTCAAACACATTTGCAGAGAGCAATAGTCCAATTTTCATAGAAAAGGTCGTTTAGAGAAAAATACTTTTTTGTGGTCCAATTTGACAACGTTTAACTTTACTGAACTGGTACTTTTGAGGTTATATAATACCTAACAAATTTTAGCTGCAAGTCACATTACTGGACGTATGTTTACCTAAAATTAATCATTATTCAATAAGTGAGATAAATTTATCCCTGCAAAAGTTGGAAAATGTCTTTTTCTGTTTGGATTTAAAATAAATAATACGGAACTTCGCACGAGCTTTCTCGCTCTATTGTTTGGAAATCGAGATATTTACTTGAAATTCGTAATATAATATACATTAGCAAACCCGAAAACAAATTGCGCTGGACATACGTAAAATATTTTTTGACTCATGGTTTTTAATTTCATAATTTTATTTTTAACTAATTAACGTCTTAATTTGTATATTTGGATCAATAAAAAATACCGATATTGGGTATTAAAACTATGAATTCCGACTAAAAATTTTCGACATTTCTTTAGGGGTTGCACATTTTATGGTTATTGCATTGCTAATAAATTACTCGTGTATAAAATTTGACAAATAAAACGGGTAAATATTGACTACTAAATATAAATTGATAGAGATAGATAATTGTTTTCCAAACACTTCCACTAAGAGGTTGAAAGAAAGAGAACATTCACTTTTTGAAAGACTTGCTCATTTCTTACTCTATGGCATTAGAGAGGGTAGTTTAGTGAAGGGCAAAAAGAGAAAAAGTAGATTTTCTCAAAATTAGCTCCAACGATTTTGATTAAATTTCATTTCCAAACATATATAAATATCTCAAACAAAATGGCTACGCTCAATATTTCGGCAAACTGATTTTAAGGACTCCTGTCTGATAAGTAAATTAACTCTTTTTATAATAAATCCTAATTTATTGGAGATATGAAATTACTTATCATTACAAATATGTAGGTATATTTATGAAACAAATATTTTATTTGAAGCATATTTTTATAAAACCAGTAACTTTAAAGCTACATGCAAATTAATATATATGCAAATTAATATATATATATATATGCAAATTAATATATATAGATATATATATATATAAACTTTTCAAAAACAAAAGGAAAATATTGCGACCGTAAAAAAATCTAACCTGAAATGTTGATGGCTGTCGACGTGTCATGACCCCCTGAACCCTAAAAAGTGGCCTTTGCAATGACGTCTGTCTGTATGTATGTTTAAACTTAAAATATATAGTAGTTTAACAAAGGGCGAAAAAAGAAATATTGATTTTCTCAAAATTGGCTATAACTATTTTGATTATAATTCGTGTCTAGGCGTTGATTAAGATTATAAATATACTGGCTATTTTAATTTTTCCATGAAAATGACTTTTAGGATACCTTACAGAAGCAGAAATTTCCGTATCTCCGCAACTATTTGATATATTAAATAACTTTTGTTTGTAAAATTGTTGTACTATTAAAAATTAAAAACTTTTATATGAAATATATTTTTATAAAACCAAGAGTTTCTGAGATATTGGCCAATATATTAATACAATTTTGTAAGTTTTAGTTGTAAAGAGATACTACTTAAGTTTTAACTCAATAATTCTCCAATGCCATAGAGTAATTAAACATAAGTTGTTATTATTATTATTAGCACCGCGTCTTACTACCCGTTTGGGTTATACGCCCTTACGCTAATGTGTAATGGTAGGATGATTGTGACATGAAATGGAGGACCTACAGTTTAACGTGGAATCCAAACCACGGTGGAGGCCTGGCATTCCACACATTCACAAGATGTCTTGTCAGAGGTGAAGGAAGGGGAAACATAAGTAAATCTCTCAAAAATTTCATGTTGTTTTTCCTTAAACCACTTAGGAGAAATGTATGTACAACATAGATCTAACTCTATTTCAGATTAAATATTCAGTATTTACATTTTTTTTATTGGCTTAAATTTATAAATGATGAATTTAATAGCAATGCGATGGCATGAAGATTAGCAACACCAAATAAAAGGTCGAAAATTTTAACTGGAAGTTCAAATTTTAATACGAAATGATGACCCTTGTGGATCCAATATTGATCTCTTTTTATTTTTCGGTCTTAATATAAAAATGAGGAAATTAATTCTTTAAAAATAAAATTATAAAATTTAAAACCTTGACTAAACAAATGTTTTTCATAGGTATAGTGAAATTTATGCTGGGGTCTACTATTTCATTTCACATATATTACGAGTTTTGGGTAAAAATATCTCCATTTTTAAACGATAGAGTGAGAAAGTCCGTGTGGAGTTCCTTACCATTTATTTAGTTCATAACATTGATGCCTAGGCTTAAGGGGGACATCACCTGTCACTGAGTTTTATTAATAATTATAAATAATTTCTTCTGTTATAAATTTTATAATCCAAATAACAAAGATTTTGACTTGTGGTTGATCCAATATTTTTACTTGATATTATTGATTTTTATAAATCTGTATTTCTTTCTCTCCCAGTTATTCTTAGCTTATCAAAATATATTTATTAAAATAGAAGGTACTTAATTTTGTTTATTTGGAAGACTCCTAGGGGTACAATGGTTAGGCCAAGTCTCCAGAAGGGGTTAGCGGCTGGCAAAAGCTCGGGAAACACAGGTTCAAGGCGTCTCTTTAGCAATATATTTTATTTTCGGTGTGACGGAGAAGTCTGTTTTATATTTCCTTTTGAGTGTAGTGAGGCAGGTTAATCCTTAGCGATTTTACACTCTCTCTTAATGAAAATTAGGGTATATCTCTTTTACATTCAACTTTAAATATACCTATCCCATTTAGTGTTATCATGTGGACAGAATGAGAGAGTAAAAGGACGCGGTTGCCCCCTCTCCCCGAAAATAAATTCGAGCTTTATGTATTCAATTTTTAATTTTTAAAGTAACTAATATAATTATGAAGATATTTAATATTCGTAGATTTTTTTCCTTAGAAAATAATGAAGATTGTTTTATTTTATATTGGCGTAGTTATATTACTTTACACGCCCAGTTAATAGCATAATCCGAGTATGTTGTTATAACTGATAAAGTTTCTCAAGATTCATACTCCCCACACCCCTTCCACCTATTTCAACACTCTTATATAAGGGAGGGTTGCTCTACTATCACTCCCACCCTCGTTATATTTGTACAATCAATATCAACTCTAGAATATTTCAATTTTTTTTTGTCACTTCCATCGCTTCCCCAGTGGATCATAGCAATCCTCCTCCTGTCATTAATACACGAACACATCAGTAGAGATACCAGTTGAACTTTGGGATGGGAGGAATATATAATAACACAAATAATAAAATAGGTTTCAGTGAGTGCACAGATTCACGTTTCACTGGATATATTTTTTTATCACTCTTTCCTTTTTTTAAGTACGTACATAAATAATTTTGATTTCCCTCCATAAGGGCTCTTCAGATTTTTTTTATTATTTTGCTTAGGGGAAATTTTATCGGGATAGAGTATGTATGTTGAAAGCTTTATATATTTAAGTACTTTACTATTCCCTGATTTGAGGATATACTATGTAAAATGTTTTTATTACAATATTTTAAAATATATTTTATTTGAAATGTGTTAACAATTTTTAAAAAAAATTAAAAAGAGCGTACATTAGATAGTCAAATTTCCATACAGAATACAAACATTTTTGCTGCCAATATTGAGACAATTTCACAATTTTATTATTGTTATTTAATACGTATATATAAAATATATCACAAATAACAACTGAAGATACTATGAATTATCTTATGAATATGTGAGCTTATATCTAGCAACCTTTATAGCTGCAGCTGCTCTTCTTTTGAAAATTAAACTCTACATAATATTATATGCATGTGATTCGTTGGCAGTATTAACTACCCAGAGCATTGATATAAATTCTAAAAAAGAGTAAATTTTAATGAAATATATCAATGTTTTTCTGGACTAGACTAACAATATTGAGTAAAAAAAAAAAACGGTGCATTATATTGGAATTGAAATCGCATCACAAATTGCAGAGAGCAAGAGTATTTATTTATCTCTCTAGATATACGTTGAGATATTTTAGATTTTAAATAAAAGTTATGTTGGAAATAGTTTTAATAAGTATAATATCATGTGAAAATAAATCACATTACTGCACTTATTAAATTTAAAAGATACAGTTTGTTAAAAGTATTGGGGTTCAATCCTCGGTCCCGGCATAGATTTATCTGATTACCAAACCCTTCCTTCACCTCTGACAAAACATCTTGTGAATGTGTGGAATGCCAGGCCTTCACCGTGGTTCGGATTCCACGTTAAACTGTAGGTCCTCCATTTCATCTCACAATCACCCTACCATTAACATTAGCGTAAGTGCTAAGACGCGGTGCTAATAATAATAATAATAATGCTAATAATAATAATAATAATAATAATGTTAAAAGTATCAAAGATATTGATTTTGTTAAATATATACAGTATTAGTAAAAATTAAGCAGATAGAAATACCTAAATATCAGTGGTACAAAAAGGTGTTATCTATAACCTAACCATAGCGAAAGTATAATTTTTAATCAACAATATTATTAACCATGATTTTTCCACAATTATTTTTACCATAGGTAAATATTACAATATATTTTAATTTTATTTAGTTTTTTTATCACCACGTCTTACTATCCGTTCTGCTTATATACCTAAGTACTAATTACGCTGATGGGCTAGGAATTGGGAAGGTACAGAGGAAGTTAACCCATTTGCGTGGAAGGAGAGTGGAAAACCATTTAGGAAAACCACTCTCATTTCATTCAAGTAAGATTCGAACCTCAATCTCCCCGTCTTCGGCAATCTAGATCAACAAGAAATTAGCGCGTCAGCTAACTACGCCTCCCTGGTGTGTTATTATCATTTAAATCCTGAAATACTACTAGTAAATATAAAAAGCCAAAATAAGAATTATTTTGTAAACGGTTACTATAAATTAATAATCATTTTTGACTAAAGGAATTGAGTTATATCCATAATGAACACGAAATAAATTGAATAACTGCTATGCATTAATTAATATTACGTTAATGCTACAAGATAACATTTTAACCTATTCCTATTCTGCTTCTCGATGCTTATTTACTTTGTAAACTAGATTTTGGTTGATTCATGTGTTATTTTTTACATTACTATATTTTATTTACATATTTATATATATATATATATATATATATATATATACTACCTAGGCTTAGTTTATCTGGGTTTTACTGTTTGTTTACCAAAGAGTCATAGATATTCCGTCACTATTAAAGTTTTATAGTAAGTAATAAATAATATATTATTTTATTAAGAATTAAAATTTAATGTTGTTAGTTTTATTAGGTTGAAATATTTAATGCTTATATTTGTTGTTTTAATGTTTATGATTTGTTACATGTAACAATAAAACTATATTAAATAAGCAAGTCTACATGTTAACATCGAGGTTTAAATAAAAATACCTTACTTTTCTTGGAGATATTGGTTAAAGCGTAGCAAGTACAAACATTACCTCCATCGGTGGGCACGCGGGTTAAATGTTAGACTTATGTTGTTTAGTTTACCAATTATGGTTGTAATTCCGTTAGAATGTATTGACATGTGTTTTTACATGAGAAATTTCCTTCCCTCGCAGATGCAGTTACATTTATATTTATTAGACATTTCTTTATCTATAGGTCCTTAACCTATTAGCACTAATAAAATATAGACATATATTCCATTCACCGTAGGAATTTACTTCTGAATAGGCCTTTTTCCCTACCATAAATCTACTATATAGTAGGATATTGGTAGGAAAAAAGATCTTTCAGAGAGTAATTCCTACCGTTAATGGAATTATACATTCTGTACGAGTAGTAAATAATACATGATTGGAGGGAAGAAAAAATAACCACTTTTGAATTTGTTTGTGAATGAATAATATTATTTAATATGCTCACCTTCTTTTATAATAATTAATTTACGAAACAATTTAATATCTTAGACGTTTTTTAAGTGTCTCGTTGAAATGGCAGTTTTTATTTTAGGGAGTTTTAAGAATTATTAATATTCCTGTCTATGTCAAGAGTCACTAACGGTGTTTTAGTATAAACAAGGAGGTTTTATAAAGAACTATATATTTTATTGTCGTACCTGTTTTGAGAACGATAGTTTGTCAAAAGATTTATTTGAAGGTTATGGATGCATTGGAGATAAGATAAGCAGTTATTATCAATTTTGGTTCGCATCCCGTATAGTGGCACTTCTAATTGGCGAGTGCTTATTTTCGGTACTGTTTAGTGGAAATAAATATCTTTTTTTTGTCCATGCTAGCTTTTCAACACTATCTAGTATATGCTATATTGATTAACTACTAGCTGGGATCTCGCACGGTGTTTTTGTATGGCATTTATTTAAATTTAATACTAATATATATTACCTTAAAATATTGTACATTTTCTGAGAAGATTTTATATTCAAGTGGTTTAATTTGTGGCTTGTCCATTGTTGCCTCTTTTGATAGTTTCATGGTTATGCATTGAGTTTTTTTTAATGTTTGTTTTTATGTCTTATGCCCAAACAGAACAGCTTTAAATTGTGACCTGCCTCAGTGGCGTAGTTGGCTAACGCGCTGGTCGTGTTGAGCTCAACTGCTGAGGATGGGGAGATCGAGGTTCGAATCTCGGTCGGGTGAACTGGGGGTGGTTTTTCCTAAATGGTTTTCCACTATCCCTCCACGCAAATGCGGGTTCACTTACTCTAATTCAACCTTCCCAATTCCTATTCCATTAGCGTAATTAGTACTTAAAGCGTATATCCCGAACGGATAGTAAGACGCGGTGCTAAATATGTTTAAATTGTGAATTTAGAATCTTCATTGAAACAATTCTTGCCTTTCGTTGGTATTTTCTTTAAAATACTTAGGGAGCATCCCTACGCTCAGATATTTAAAAATTACACGGTTTTTAAAAAGAGGCCCAAACCTCATATATCATTCGAAGAATTAATTTGTCGAAAGTTTTTATCAAGCAACGCCAAAACTTGTATTTATTTGAGTTTTTTTTCCCATTAACTGGAAGATTTTCAAGAATTGGTGAGATCAAAACATTTATCCGTTTTATAATACAATTTGTCATTAAAAGGCATATAGACCATATCATTAAAGGAGAGAAATCCTAGTAGCGTATCAACATATTTTTATTTAGCAAAATATTGTTTCACTACTAAAGACATAAATCTGTCAACAGTAACTTATTGCACTAAATGCGTCCTTATGAAAACAATTTCTCCCGTTGAATGCCTTTTATTACTTGGAGACTTCAGATAAAATTTCTTTTATTAATTCAAACATTTTAATGTTGGTGTATTGACCTTAAATTGATAGAAGTACGTATTCTAATTTTATTCTACCATATTTTTTCCTTATGTTTCTATATACAAGTTTAGAATGTATATTAGGAAGACATGCTATATATATAGGGATTTTTGGAGAAGTTTATAATGGCTATTATATAACAACCTCTTATAATTTTTTTTTTTAGTTTTTGCATTTTATATTAACATCCTTAAGAAGGTATAAGAAAGTGTTTTATTGTAATAATATTATTTCACTACGTGATAATAACAAGATATTTTCGATGCAGTTATTGAGGTGAGATGAATACCCTAACTGAACACTAAGTGGTCTCAGCAAAAGGGTCCTTGTGACGCCCTCGGAGTTAGGCAAGGAATGGTAATATTTTATTTATTCTCTTAAGTGGAACACTTGGGAGTGGCCCCCATATTATATGTCTAAATTTTATGTTCAATGGGAATAATGCTTATTAGAACTGACACATTAGATCAAAGTGGGCTAAATATTCAAATAATGATCAACATTTTATTACATAAAAGTAATTTTTCAATTAATCTTAAAGCGATTATTTTTTCTAAGGGGTGTGTTGCTTGATCAGAAATTTTGGTCATCACTAACTATTATTTTAAATGAAATGTCTTTATATATATATATATATATATATATATATATATGTGTGTGTGTGTGTGTGTTATTTTATTCAATTTCTTAATTTAAACTTTGCATTTGTGTGTAAATGATAGTGACAAACCATCTAGCAAGTAAACATCTTGATACACCTGGGAAATATACAAATCCCGACCTCTTTTCTTCCAGATCACACAATCCAAACATGTTGTTCACATTTCCATAGTCTAGTCTGCAGTCAATTGATCGTTTACCGATTAATAAAATATAAAATGTATGTATATAATGTTACACAAGAGCTAGATATATAAATTACTACCATATACTTTCATCGGTATGCAGATAATTATATCTCATCCCCCCTCCCCCCATTTCTCAGATAAAATTTACTACCTATAGCTTTAAAACTATTTATTTGATATAAGTTATGTATTAGAGAAATTTTGTTTGGATAAACCTTTAGTCATGAAAAAATGCCCCGAATAACAACAATAAATAAATCCTCAAAATAAGATTATATAAACACCCAATATTAAAAAATTGGACCAAGGTATTTTTCTCACGAAGCTTAATCAGACACCCAAACCATCTATGATTTTTCTTTTAGCACGTTTGGCTTATACCCCTAATTACACTAATGTGTTAGGAATAAGACAGGTATAATTTATAGAAAATTTACCCTCATTGGCGGGAAGATAGAGTGGTAACATATTTAGGAAAAGTCATCCATAATACATACTCGAAGATAATTTGTATTTCTGTTATAGAAGATATTATTCAAAGCAAGCAGTTACATTACATACATTTATTCAATTATTTTTAAGGAGATTAAAACCAAAACAGTTTTTAAAGTAAAATTTACTTATGTCTTTAATCATCGTGCCTAGTAATTAAAATATTATCTTTCTTGGGTCAATCTCCGCGCATACATACAGTAGTTCAAGTCGAAACTTTGTGGAACATCATTACCCATTGTGTTAATTAATCACAAAACTTTAACACACACGCATCCTTAATACTCACACAAACACACCTTCCCTAATTCCCCTCTCCACTTACCCTCACCCCACTTCACATCGTTCCACCCCACTACGATTATAATTAATCTCTAGAGTCATTTATAAACCCATTTGAAATTCGCTAATTCCCATCTCCACCCCCTACTCCTGACACCTCAAACCCCCCCCCCCCCCCATTTT
>CABFOW010002782.1:0-51950 GCA_902141385.1 Timema californicum | reverse complement strand
CCTCAAACCCCCCCCCCCGCCCATTTTGTTCCAAAATTGAAACTGAGTAACAAAGCTCATTGTAGTCGCTGCCACCAGGAAGTGTACCGCATGAATGAAGGGTTGGTGGCGGCTGGAAGTTGGAAGGGCTAGGAAGGCGTCGAGGGGGCCGGGGGGGTGGGGGGGGAGTGGAAGCTGTGCATCACGAACCCATGACAATAATTTCAATTGTGCTGCTACGACCTTAACGTCAAAGATACGTCTTCCTTCTATACGCCCTAGCTGTGCTTCCTCGAGCATCCCCTCTCTATCCTAACCCTACCCGCCCCTACCAGCTACTCAACGAGAAAGCGTCTATGGTTCATTAACTAACAAAACTACATATAATATGGAGTCACACGTTCAGCGAAAAGCCAGTGCAGAACATAAACTTAAATCACGTGATGAACTCTAAACTAATCATACGAGTTCAGCTCCATACGCACAACACACTCTGCTTTCGTTAAACAAGTTTCTTCTTGCTCTTTTATGTTTCAGAGACTAAGTAGAATTTCAAATCCAAATGAATCAAATCAGTGCCCGTGTTATTACAATTTTTCTACTAAACTAAGTGGTACTGATATAATTTGAACTTATTCTATGTGTTTTATCCAAACTTAACAAACTACCATCCGTGGCTAAACAGTATAATGCGTCAAGCTCATAATATACCGAATTGTCATTTTTTTAAGGGGGAGGTGAGTGTTTGAAGCTCTTATTTTTATTTGACATGCTTGTAAAGATTAATCTGAATATCCCACTCTCTCTCCAAGTGAATGAATGTGCATTTCATATAAATTAACTCTCTAACATCAAAACCTTAAAATAACCCTTTGTAACACTTTTTCCTGCATAATAATTAAAATAAAAGCATCCAAAAAATTAAATAATCACTAGTTAAAATGAAATTATGCCAATTTCTCCATGATGTGAATTGAACCTCATAAATGATTTACTGACTGATATGAAGTCAAAACGACCACAAACTAAAAATTGCATATTCATAAATTTTGAGTAATAACACCTGGACAAGGAATATAACCCAGAACCCTTGGCTTAGTGGAAAAAGTCTCTACCACTGAGTTATGCAGGATTTGTCCCGTGCTCAGCGTTAGTCTTTACTCGTATTTAAGGCAGAGTCTTTGATGAACTTGGGGAAAACCACGAGCTATCATTTACACTAGCACTGCCAATGGTAACTTTAGAGTGGTTTTATTATAGTTTGCGTAGAACTATATTTTTTTTTCACATGAATACACGTACAAATATATTTTAATAGACATTGATATATCATATTTCTATTAAATTTAGTTAGCCTATATTTTTAAAAGGTAATGATGCTAGCCAATCCATACCCGACTATTTTTTATGGAAGGCATCTTACTACCCATCTTATATTTAAACTAAGGTAGTAGTAAAGGAGAAGGTTAAATGTTTAGGAAATGCATTCACACTATGAGTATGGATTGTTGAAATACATTGAGTAAAAACCATATTATTTCATGAACGGGATTCTATCAATTCCCTGTCGTCAACAAACCCCTTTAAAAGCCTTTGTCTTAATTCTCACAGGCAGTTTTAGAACTAGCTTAACCCTAAAAAGAACGCTAGATGACAAATTACACTGATATATTTGTCAACGTGCCTATATCTCCTATTAGGACTAACTTAATCTTAAAAACCACAATAAATGACACTAGAGTCGCTGTCCGCGTGCCCATATCAGCTGACGGAACTAACATTACATAGAAAAACCACAAAAGAAAGCAAAGTTTAGAGCCAAGCAACCATAAATGTAGCCAACCACTTGAGATCAAGCCATAATTACTAATGCAGTAGTTAGTCCCTCTAACCACCCGGTCACGAAACAATCCACGCGCGTGTAAACACGTCTCGTCTCATTTACCTTCCTTGCAGAAATTAGCTCCTCATGACTACCCTTCCACTCCCCTCACCACTATTGTTGTCACTTCTGTGCCACACCACTATGGACCACAATGGACGCTACGCCCCCTCCCCCATATCCTCACTTATACGCCCAGACGACTCCACCATTGAACTAGGATGCGTTGCTATCCAACCCAGCGTCGGCATTGTCAGAACCTAACCCAAGGTCCCTTTGCCATGTCTTATTTAGGGAAGATGTGCTCCTGTTTATTCATCCGGTGACTTTGTAATCGACAAATGTACACTACATTTACTCTGAAAGGGTACTGTATTATTGTCTAATAAGATAGGACCATAGTGTAGTTTGTCAAGGTAAGCTTTCTACCTTTCATGGTAAATAGAGTTTATATTCTGGGTTTAGTTAAATTGCGCTTTTCCTTGTGTTTTTAATAGACAGAAGACCTAATAACAGATGCAAAAGACCCACTTTAGTGGTCGAATGGTATAAGGCGTCACTCTATTGTTAGACTGGCCTACTGATGGCAGGGAGATGAAGGTGGATTTTCAACTATTTTTCTGGGATAAGATCTAGATATTTATTGTTTAATACATAAGCATCATTATCTTTGTTTTTAATAAAACCCATACTAACATTAGAGTTGGATAAAACAAAATATTCTACGAATTCAGACTCTCGAATGATAATCTGAATTTATAAAACATAAAACTCAACGAAAAATAGAAGTAATAATTAAGAAACACTATTTTATTTGTCATGATGCATTTAATTATAGCATTAATACATTCAGATAACTGTTAAATAAATGTTACAGACCGGTATATGGTTTTTGCTACAGTATTATGTTGAAGATGATCCAGCAATTTCTAGTGTTGAAGATTTGAAATAACTTACAATTAAAAATTCGGAGGGAAAGGGGGATATAATATTGAATTTAAACTTTCGAATCAAAATATAATCCAAAATTGGCTCGAATTAACGAATCTCGAATGTTCTTAAGGGTTGGTGAGTTTCAAGAATTCGAGGGACCCATCTCTTATTAACATTCATATCGTAAATATGAAATATGGTCGATTATTATGTATAGTTGTCCCGGCGCAGATTTATCTGGTTGCCAAAACTTTCCTTCTCCTCTAACAAGAAGTGTATTAATCACAACTAGTGAATGTATGGAATACCACGCCTCCACCGTGGTTTGGATCCTATGTTAAACTGTATGTCCTACATTTCGTCTCACAATCACCATACCATTACGCATTAGCATAAATGCGTATAACCCGGACGGGTAATAAGACGCGGTGCTAATAGTAATACTATTATGTATAGTTATATTTACTGATAAATGGCTTTGTGCTTTATATTAATTATTGTCTTTCCATATGGTTTTTTTTTAAATTATTTAGCACCGCGTCTTATTACCCGTTCGGGTAGTACGCTTTAAGTACTATTTACGCTAATGGATTAGGAATTGGGAAGGTTGAATTAGAGGAAGTGAATCCGCATTTGCGTGGAGGGGGAGTTGAAAACCATTTAGAAAAAACCACCCCCAGTTCACCCAAACGAGATTTGAACCTCAATCTCCCGGTCCTCAGTGGTTGAGCTCAACACGTCTAGCGCGTTAGCCAACTACGCCAACCAGACGGGTTTCCATATTGTTGTTTAATTACTCTCTCAATTTTGATCAATAACTTTTTCCTTTTAAAAAAAAAAAATATTTTGGCTAACTTCTAAGAAACTACTTTGCAAGTTTTACCTTCCTTCCTTGTTGTTTCCGACAACACAACTCTTAAGTTGAGAAATCCATCCCTCTTTGTTTGTTTAGTGGCGGCAATATAAGTGATTAAACGGATTCCTCTTCTCAATATGTATTCAATTTTTCGTCTGCCATTTTGATTTCCATAACACTATTATTATTTAATATAGAATAACATATGTATAAAAAAAAATTCAAAATGTTCATAAGAGTCGTATAGTAATCATACGTTTTATCTACATAATTATAAATATAGTAGAAATTCAGTATGTGCGTATCAAAAAATTATTAACCACTTTCTTAGATAGCCTAGGAAACTGAAATTTGACCGTATAGTTGGGATTTCCTCATAATACCAGAAAAGTCTCGAGTTGAAAATTTAAAAATGTGGCATTGAGATTTTCTGGGTATTTAGGTGTCTTAATATAGAATATTCAGGTAGGAAGGTTAAGAGGCGACCCCAAATAATAATAAAAATTATGATAGCTTTGACTTTTAAAATGATACTATAAAAAGGGGGGGCCGAGGTGCTACTATTATCTATTCTTATCTGGGAATTTAAAGTTATGGGAGTGTCTAGTCTAATAATAGAAAAGGCTTTCTAGATAATGTAGATAATTTAAATTTACCCAGCAGTTAGAAAATAAAACAGGTCTTAAAATTTGAGATTTTAAAGTTGAAGTTGTTGAAATGGCGGAGAGTTTTAAAAACTTAAAATGTTAACAGAAAAATCAATTTAAGAGTGTGGAATGAAACTTAAACTTTGAAGAAATGTTAAGGGTCTACCACAAGAAAGACATACGTTTAAAGTTCTAATTATATCCATCCTATTCATTATTTAATATATTTTAATCTTCTTTATTAAACATATTTCCCAAGCGCTAAGCCAGGTAATTAATGTAAAAAGATGTAACAAGTGCAATGAAGGGAAAAAAGCAAAAAACGGTAAAAAATTATAGAAAGTAAATCGAATCGCAAAAAGCATTAAGAATAAAAGAGAAAAATATCTCAATGTCAAAAATGACAAAAAATTCAGATTATAGAAAAAATTATAAAAAGAGCTAAAGGTTAAAAATGGTAAAAAGAGCCAAAAATAAACTATAATAACAATAAAAGTATAAAGTTTAAATGAAGAAAAACAAATAAAAATGGTAAAAACATTAAAAAGTGGTAGAATGTCCAAAATTGTTAAAAAGGATTAAAACAGTAAACAAGGGTAAATAAGGAAAATTACCTTTAGAGTGTATAAAAGGTTTGTTAAAATGGGTAAAACGGTTAAATAGGATAAAAAACTAAAAAAAGTGTTAAACGACCAAAGTTTAAAAACATGCAAAAAAGTTATTATTTTAGTGTAAAGAGGATAAAAAGGATAACAATTTGTAAAAAGTGTATAATGCATAAAATGGGTAAGACGATAGTAAACGGGGTGGTTGCGGTAAAAAAAAAATGCAAGAAAAAATGGATTCAATTACAATTAATTATTTAGGCTGTGAAACTCTACTTTCATTTTTATTAGTACCAACAGGCAAGAATTCAAAGTATTGTCTATATAAGGGATTATCTTTATATTTAAAAAAGAAGTCAGCTTTTAAAACATGTTCAGATTATCTTTCTATTTTTACATGATATTAAATGACTTTCGCGTTTTGTATAACAATTTAAAACAGTATAGGATTAATATTCAAACATAATTTGGTATTTGATAACTATTCCTTGTGGTTAATTTTGTATACTAAAAATAACAAAGCTACTGGTTTCCCGTGCGAGGAACGGGTGCACTAAATTATCGTTTATTTAATCATTTAAAGTATCTTAGGCAGAATATTAACACCTTTAATATCCGTTTACATTTTACCCCTTAGCTCTACACGTCCTTGTATCCATGCGAGTTATTAGGGTATTTATACGCAGGGATAAGAATTAGGAATGCTGAGCTAATATGGTATGTAGCAGCATTTGCATTATGGGAGTACTAGAAACTGTACTTAGATTTTTTTTAAGAGTTTACATTTAGAGCACTTTTAGGAAACATAAACATATGTACATTTTTTGCGACCAAAATTGATAACATTTTAATCTTTTATTATTATCATTCAAACTTCTGTATTGGGGATCCAGGGCTCAATTCTCAGCTCCAGCACAGATTTGTTTGATTGCCAAACCCATCCTTCACCTCTAACAAGACGTGTATTAATCACAACTTGTGAATGTGTAGAATGCCAGATCTCCACCGTGGTTCGGATCCCACGTTAAACTTTAGGTCCTCCATTTTATCTCACAATCAACCTACTATTAAACGTTAGCGTAAATGGGTATAGCTTGAAAGGGTAGTAAGACGTGGCGCTAATAAAAATAATAATAACAATTAGTATAATTTTATAAATAATAATACAATTCATCAAAGGTGACAGTGGCAGGTCACATGACTTGATCTATGGATGCTTGAAAGTAGATCCAGTAGATTTTTCTAGCTATGAAATATGTTGATTTTTAAGAAAATAGTTTTTATTTCACCCTCATAAATATACTCCTATCTTGCTAGAGCCCACCGGGATTCAAATCATTAACTTCCCGTTACCGGCAAACCAGACAAGACGAGACTGATGACTCTGTGAGGTTGCCTTGTAGTATCGATACATAAAAAGTTGATACCTGGTTAAAAGGATAGCGTAAAGAGATAAACATCAAAGTGCTTACTGAAAATGTTATGGCAGCACTGTGACGAGCGGCTCTTAATAATGAACTACAATTAACTTGACCTCTTTATTTTTCTTTCCATAAATATATTCTCCCGAATATATTTACTTCCCTCTCCTCCTCGCCTTGTTGCCTCTTGCTACCAACGTTGTGGGTAGGCCACAAAGACTTCTGGTCATGCAGACACACAGACACAGAATGAAGCTAGGTTCCGGCGCACGGAGGAAGTCCGGACCCTTCGTCGGTCCCTTCTGGGCGAGTGCTTCTCACTTCCATGTTCTCCTAATACACTCTCGACCAACAGTCATAGTCATCACAGGATTGTGGGAGAAAAAGAGCTTAGTTAGGTTAAGTTGGTTAGTTGTTGTTGTTGTTGGTAGGGGAGGTTGGAGTGAAAACTTCTGGCTCCTTATTATATAAGTCATTCACGAGCTAGGTTTACCTGGATGACAGCTAGAAATGTTACTATAAGTATAATCCCTTATATATCACTACGCCAACAGCTGACATACATCACTTTGGATGACTGTAATGAAAACAGATGGTGTGATAGTCAGTTAACCACAGTAATTTAGGCCAATATTATTTATATATTTGAGGTCAGACACAAAGTTTATTTATACTTTTATTCCACTTAAAAATTATTCACTTCACTTTCACAAAAACTTCTAACGAACATAGCTTCAAAATGACAACTGGCGAATCTAAACCATATAATTGAACATAACGGTAAACAGGTTTTTTACAATGATGCAGACACGCAGTTGATGAAAATATTTTACTCAGTTAAATATTTCAAAATACGATAAAATAATCATAAAATCATTTATTGTATGAAAAAAAATGAAAAGTATTTTCTCTTTTCCAAGTAAATACGTTGCCTGTATTAAAAGGTATTGATGTGTGCACTATATTAAACATAATCAATAACGTTCCAAGACGAAAATCAAGTACTTTTAATTATGTTTAAAATATTGTTTCGAGTTGGATATAAACAAATTATTAAAAAAAATTAAATAATATGAGAAAACTTAAGTTTACGTTATTTTAAATGTAATATATACCAGGTAATTAAAGATATTTACATTTATAACAATACTGTGATCTTTTACAAGTGTTGGTAACCCAAAACCTAAACATTTGATTTTCGAACTGTCATCCAGGCAAAAACCTATCGTGAACGGAATAGACCTACCATGTGCATAAGTAGTCGGTCTAGGAAATACGTCATTAACCAATTAATTTGGAGTATTGCTACATACATTCTTAGTTTACTATCTGATATTTTCAGGCGTTTAAAAAGAGTAATGCAAGTTAGTAATTCAAAATATTTATATTTTATACACGGTGGGATGCTAAAAAAAAGTTTGACTCAAGATGGAAAGGGAATGGAAGTTAAGGTCTTTATTTTTTTAAATATAATTTTAATACAACAAAAACTTTTTGTTTAAAATATATCAAATAATACCTTAATAGATACAATTCATTTAATTTTAAAGAAAGAGAAATAGTAATATCAACAGTCTTATAATATCTGAAATGGGCGTGGCGTTATTTGAATATGTTTTTTTTCTTTTCATTTAAAATGTTTACTAGTAGTGCCCATGACCATGCCCATGACAAATATTCAAGAATTATTTTGATTGATGTACGAAGAAAAATTAAATTAAATTGATCTACTGCAGCAATATTTGATTTACTTTAGTTTGACAAGTTTTTTATATAAAATTATTTTATTTAAATACGAATAAATCGCTTTTGGTCCCCTTTCTATCTTGAATAAGTCTTTTGACCTGTGTTTATTCCTATGTATAGAAAGCGCAAAGTAATTTGTCATATTTTTTCGCATTCAAAAGACAGTATCCATCTCATAACGTTAAATTTAATAAAATACTATAAACGTTCTTAATATCTAAAAACGTAACCGTAGACCTAAATATATCTTGTGAATACATTCTTAGCTGGAGCCTGAAGATAAAAAGACCACTTGGTAGATTGAGACGTTGATAGTAGAATAATGTGAAGAAAGTTAAGTGTAAGGATAAAGACTTGATAGAGGCATCTCGGGATGATATAATTGAATAGTGAGCTTAAGTTCTGCCAAGAGCTTTTTAATTCCTTAAGAGTGACCTGGTGGTCAAGGGATAAGGTGTAAAACTTCTGTGCTGGAGATCCGGGGCTCAATCCTCGGTCCCGGCACAAGTTTATCTGATTACCAAACCCATCCTTCACCTCTGACAAGATGTGTATTAATCACAACTTGTGAATGTGTGTAACGCCAGGCCTCCACCGTGGTTCAGATTCTCACGTTAAACTGTAGGTCCTCCATTTCATCTCACAATCACCCTACCATTACACATTAGCGTAAGTGCATATAAACAGAACGGATAGTAAGACGTGGTGCAAATAATAATAATAATAATAATTCCTTAAGGTCAGAGAGTTAGCCGAATAGGACGATACCCAAAAAACTAAAAGCAATGTGTCATAAGTATCATATCTGAATTTTTTTTATTTTTGTTGTTGACCCTAAATGGTAATTAAGAGTAATAAATATCAATGTTAACTAGTTTTCCACTATCAGGGAGGTCCAAGCTTGAATCCAGCTCAGGTGTTTTGAAGTAATTTTTTTCAAAACTGCTCTCCACTCACATTCTATACAAATGTGGTCACACTTACTCCAATTTATACCTTCTCCATTAGTACCCCACTAGCTTTGTTAAACTGTGTATAGCCAGGATGGGTAAAAAAACGCTGTAGGAAAAAATCACATTATTGTTCATGTTGTTAAAATTTAATAACTACCTAAAAGAATTCACGCATTATTTTACTAAGATTAATTACCAAGGTAGCCGATGCTCAAACGCAATCAATATTTTTATCTAATAAAATAATATTTTAATTCCCTTGTGTTAAATTTGTCATTATTTGCACCATAATACGTACCAGTGGCATGCAGCGTAATTTCGATCACATTTTAATCTGGTTTTCCAGTAATATGGAAGTCTCGGCTCAAAACCCATCCAGTTGTATTAAAGGTGGTTTTTCTTAAATCGTTTCCCAATATCTCTCCTCGCAAATGTGAGTAAATTTACTCTAATTTATTGATCCACTATCCCTATTACATTAGATTAATAAACTTATATGCATGTAATAAAATAGTTTTTCATTTTTAATATTTTACCAAAATGTATGTTAATCTTAAATATAAGATCAATAAACTAGATACATATTTGAACACATAAGCCTATAATTGTTATTTGTTGGCATACTCAACGTTGAATACTGTGTAAAAAATTAGTCACTAAATACAAGAATAAAAAACAGTATCTCGGAATGTCATTTCCAAATAATCAATTTTATTTTATTTGTATACTCTGAAAGATTAAATTTTTAACGTTAAATTATTTTTAGTGAAATTATTAAACAAAATATGTTTGTATTAAAATCCCCAAACCTCCAAAGTGAACAGGTAGCATTTCATTATAAACTACATTTTAAAATCTGAAAATAGTTCTCACAACGGTAATACCACGTCAACTTCATATTTTTTTGTTTTTCAAGTTAATACTATTAAAGTTTTTACTTCATTATGACATGCATTTTTTAAACACTGCCTGCCAACTTTAATGTTGTAGGACCGGTACTTTTCATCCCGAGTACATGAAACATTCATGTAGTGGCCGTAGAGGAATTTGGATGACGTTCCATGAATGATGGTTGGAAGAGGTCTGTTGTGTTCGTCATGTATACAGTCCAACTTTCATTGCAAGAGCTTTTCAGAAAATACAAACATATTTTTCAGATCAATATCGATAATATTTTACAAAATTATTAATAATATCAAGAAGGTATTGAGATATATCAAAAGTGACAGTTATATAACTTATAACTTGACGTATGAATACGTGAAATTTGATCCAGGAACTTTTATATCTGCCAGAAAAAGCTCTTCCTTTGAAAGATGAACTGTTCTAGTCCAAGCACCCAAGGCAGATATGTATGAGTATATATCACCTTAATTTTATTAAATTTGACTTATTCTATCTATAACATTATAAGTTCGTAAGTTCATTTCCCCTCTTAAAAAAGTATGCCACTTATCCCTGTATTGAGCTAACTCTGTCCAGTCCACCTCATTAAACCCCATCTCTTTCAGGTCCGTTCTTATGTTATCCTCCCATCTGCGTCTAGGTCCTCCCAATGGATTTGACAGTCAGTACCTCGAGCAAGATTCTAGATTCTTCTATTCACACAACTCGTTCTGCTCCCCATAATAAGCCAGATTTGATTACCTTCACAATATATTGTGACGATTATACGCTATGTAACTCAACATTATGTAACCCCTTCCACTCCTCAATATATATTTTTGGACCAAATATTTTTCTAAGATCACCCTAAATATCGTTTCGTCATGTAAGGTAAAATACAATGTTTTACAAATAAAATTTTAGCCAAATTTTATTTTAGTCTATGGCATATTTGACCATGAGAGATGCAGTATCTTGTGTAGTTGCTGTATCTAGAATTTTAGCAGTTATGTAGGAACAGAACGTTTCCCAGGGTGTATCTTGGGAATTGTCTACACGTCATACAATAAGATGATGTGATGATAGTGATTGCGAAGGTGTGGGGCAAATGAAAATTGTAAAACTAACTTAAGTTAGACTAACCAGACCATGGCCACGATATTAACAGTTCCCCATTCGGGAAAAATACTTATGGTACCACCGAGAATCGAACCCGGGGCTTCTTGATCTGGATAAGTAGTCTTGGGCTACCAAGAGGCTGGTCAACATTCTCATTTATATTTTATTTAAACTTCCACGATTAAAATAAAATAATTCTACACACACAGATCAATGTTCAACTTGACACTATGAAACACACATGATGGTGGTCTACCTTTGATGAGGTGTATCTAATAATAATAATAATAATAATAAATGGAATCTCCTTTATTACATTGCTGGCCAACAGTTGTAGGATCTACGACAGTCCAGCATTGAAAAGTACACAAGTACCATACAAATATATATATATTTACACGAGAAAATAAGATAAACAAAATTAGCTGAATAATAATTAAATATACTGATGAATAGTTACGAAAAAAGTAAATAATAATGATAAAAATAAAAAATAGCATTGATAACAAATAACTAAAGAGTAGTAAAGAACACATATTTTAAAAGCAGTTATGCAAAAAATAAACCAAAATATTGTTATTTTAAATATTAGAGACAGAACCTCTACAGAATAGATTATTGATAATCAAGGGAGTTCCTTAAATAACTCTATGAGTTTAGCTGTCATTTCATGATAGATGTTGAATTCAACAAATCTATATTTGGTGCTATGGATACAATGGCCCAAAGGGCTCACCTTATAAGAGCTATTAAAAAAATTAGTTTTGAACTATGAGAATTCCGAGAAGGGATATGAAAACCTAAATGATACAGGGCAAATTTTATAAGAAATTTTGCTATTGAAAATATTAAAAACAATAAATAGGCATCACAATAAATTCTACATGAGAAGAGAATTTAGAAGCTTAAGAGGTTTCGAATTCTGTCATAATCATAATAAATCCGGTTGTTAAATAATGTATCATAGTACGCAGCGACAAATATTCTTTGAACGTTTTTCAACTTCAGAGAGTCAGTCAAGGTAGTGTGATTCCCAGAAACACTTGCATATTCTAATTTAGATCTAACCAGGGTCAAGGGTACATGGTCAATATGATAGTGGAAGTAAAGTTTGTAATCCAGGCGAACACCAATATCATTAATATAAAGGGTGCGAACTATGTTATCATTGCCCAATCTATAGGTAAAAAAGAAAGTATTAGTTTCCCTAGTAAAATATATAGATTTGGTCTTAGATTTATTAATAGACATTCCATTTTCAAAATGCTGTACCATTGTATAATTCTATTTATATAATTTTGTAAATCTATAAAATCTGAAATTGACTTGATATTTATATAATTTTACATCATCATCAAAGAGTAAATGACTAGATAAGTTCAAAAGTTTTACCAATGTCATTAATAAATACATTAATAAGAAGAGGATTTACATTAGAACCTGGTGGTATACCACAGGGGGGTAGAAGTGTATTGGAGGTGAGTGGTTCAATTTTAATAGTGAATGATCTTTCATGCAAATAACTGCTGAACCATTTTACATATGAGTGAGAGAGGCCGAAATTACTAAGTTTAGAGAGAATAATATTATGCTGACATAAGTCGAATGTCTTACTTTGATCAAAATAAATAACATCAACCTGACCTTGGGAAGATACTTGAGTAGAAACATGTTCAAGAATATCTACTTAATTTGTGGCACTAGATTTATTTTTCATAAAGTCGTGTTAATTATCTGAAAGTTTATTTTTAAGACGGTGGAAAGTATGCTCATGTATGATTTTCTCCAATACTTTAGAGAAAGTGTTTGAGAGTAATTGTTTTATAACTACGAACATTTATTTTGGCCCCTTTTTATAAATAGGTATGACAAAAAATTGTTTCTATGTAAGAGAAAGAGTTTCATTTGACAGGCCAATTTTAAAGGTGTAGGCTAACAAAGGGCTGAAAATGCTGGCACAGCCTTTAACAATAAAATTTGAAATTTCATCGGTCCCGGCACATATAGAAGAGCTCTATTTTGTTATAGCATTAGCAACATCCTAGGGTGTAATGGGGAAAGGATACAAGGACGCGCTATTTTAAATAACGGGGCAGGGTAAAAAGAGTAAGGCTGAATTATAAACGAAATGAATTAGGTCACAAACTTATTATCAATTAATAAAGGATCCGCTATAATCTTGCCATTAATTTCTAAGTTTGACGGTAATACTTTATTCACACGATAATTTTTTAATAAATTTCCAAAAATCCTTGAGTTTGCTTTTGATGCTATTTTCTATTGAGTTCATCAAAACGGTCCTGTCTATAGTCAAAGTTGTTTTAACTAATTTACGAAAGGGTAAAAAAAAACGTGAATAGAAATCACTATTAACTATTTGTTTATATTTCTTGAAAAACTATAGTTTTAAGCGTTAAATAAAACTAAATTGGATATTTGGATGAATCTTGATTCGTAATTTGAGGAATGTGCATTTTGATTTTCCTTTGGAAAATTCTGGTGAAATTGTCTGTGGCCAAGTTTACATAAGTAGTTGAATAAACACAAGACCAATCAGCAGTGGCCAGCTCATTCTAAAGATTGAAGTAATCACCACGTGCGTAATAAGTATATGTGATGGGGGTAGCATGTAATCAATAAGGGTGGATGAGCTAAGTCAATATTTGCGAGTGATTGAAAGCTATGAGTTACCAAAAGGTGGTGAAAATTAACTAAATCAAGGTCTAGAGGTTAACGTCATTATTATAAGTTTTGTTAGATTGTTCTAATCCTATTATATTAGTCGATGAAAGAGGGTGGGTGGCTTTTAATTTATTGTAGAAATGAGATATATTATAATAATAGCATTCTTAATTAAAAAAATGATTATGATTTAAAATATACGATTTGTTGTTTCAAAGTTAGACTCATGTAATCATTTTTGTTTTGTATTTTGGCTAAAGCTAGTCTTTTATTTTTCATACTATACTTTTTTTTTGTAAAGGCACGTAATATTTGCATAACAGGTATATCAGTTACTGGGTTTATTTGCTCTCACAAGCTAAAAAAATAGGCTGGGAAACTAAGTTTCTATATTGAAATTTAATCTAATTTACCTCTCAGAATTTTTTTATGGAATATTATCTCTCTCTGTTGAGTGAACCACCATCCCAAATTTGTTCTCATTTCACTAGTAGATCTCGTGATTTTTTTCATCTCTCCTTCACTTCCCCACTTTAATTTTAATGTGTCGTATTATTATTCAAGAAAATACTTTTTTTTCTATTACAAAACGAATCTCATATGGTGTTATAGATTTATAGAAAATATTTATTTTTATATAAAAAAAAGTGTGTTATATAAAATGAAAATAATTCTTGGAAACTTATTTTCCCAAATCTTAAATTTCTTGTAAGCGAACAGCAGCAATATTGGGTCACATTATGACTATGAAGAAGAGTGAAAGAGTGGGCTGGAAAATCATCAAGTGCGAGTGAAACTATATTTTAAAAAAACAATTAAAGAGACAGATGAAATAAGCGACATATGGAAATAAAGACGCCAAGAGAGATAGATGATATACGTAAAGTATTGAACTGAGAAAAGGTCACAAGGCTCTGCTTTTAAGGGCTACGAGCGAGCAAAGGGGTTGGTAGGGGAATGGGTTGGATGGTGTGTAGAATCTTACAGACAGTCGAAGTGAGGGAGGATGAGTGTGTGAGAAAGTGTGTGTGTGTGGTAGAGAATTTCCAATTTCCGGTAAACTCGTCAGGCAGCATCTGAATTCGATAAGGCTAAAGATTGGTCTCTGTGATTGCTATGATGGGTACGAGTCTACTTGCGAAACGTTAGACAGCTGCGGCGTCGGGTAGCCGTCTCTACTAGGGACTAAGCGCCGCCCACACCTCCATTCACACTAGTTCCAATAACCCACCCGTGCTCTGTGATGGAACGCGCGCCACAAGGTGGTATTTAATTTAACTAAAGGGTTTAATAGTGCGATATTTTTCATGTGTAACACTTGTTTTTTTTTGTTTTTTTAAAGTGGGATGCGTAAAAACCTGAGTTTTAGCCAATTTTTTTTGTAATGTTGTACGATAAAATTAGTATTTAGTAACAATAAATAAATTGGTGCTCCAGTAGATGCATTTTGTTTAATTTTCAATACAAATTTTTATCAGCAGGTGTTGAATATTTGACCCGTGCAGCAAAGAATTTTATATTTTATACTCGTAGTTTAAATAGTTTTCTTAAAATTTTGATATTTTCATGACATACATTAAAAACTGTAAGATCAACTAAGTCAATATTTTATTAATTTTGATTTTAAAAATTTTCTTCCTCTAAAAGGTGTAAAATTATTGGCCTTGATTGGTATTCTCTTCCATCCCAAAAAATTTGTGAGTAGAACCAAATATCTGAACTAAAACAACTAAACAGAATAGTTTTTATATAATTTATGTCCTTAGAAATACAAAGAAATATTTTATAAGTAAAATTGTACTTTTATTCTTATTAATTCTGGAAATACCTTTGTTTGTCGGAAGCAAACAGTAATCTTAAATAATTAAAACAATTCATATTTAAAAATCTTTATTCATATATTAAAAATAGACTGTCTATCTTTTTTGGACACAAATTAAAAATGTCCTTAAACTTGACATTTGTTAAAAAAAATATACTTAAAGCCAATTTTAATAACACTTTTATAAATGAGTGTGTTTAAGCTATTCTTAATATCTTCTTGGCTTAGTTAGGCACGTACATTAATTACGCTAGTGGAAGAGGAATGATTAAGGCAGAATTTTATGGTAAGAATGTATATGCATTACCATTAGGGGTGGACTTATAGACATTTAAACTGCAAATAAAGACTAGCAAATAGTCTCATAAAGAAAAGTAATCACATTCCCATTAATACGCTTTGAAATTAAGATTGAAAATAATCAACGAAACCAATTTTATCTATTCTGAAATACCATAATTAATTTTCAATAAATCTACATTAGTTTCTATTACAGATAAATAACAAATACTTCTCAATATTTTATTGTGTGAAGCTATGTTTGACAATTGGTTTTCATAATCCAAGAACCTTCTCTCTACTTCATATGAGATAATTGGGTAACATTTTAAACAAACTATCTGAGCTTATTTAAGCTATACAGCTAGGAAAATTAGTAGTTTGTCTTTCTAGGATGTCTGCTATACTAAACAATGATTTCTAGCCAAGGTTTGTTTTATTGCGTTATTTGGAGAAGTTTGTCGACGATGGCTGTAATAACTGAGCTAGCGGTCTTCTTCAGGTTTCTTTTTTTTCTCCGCATGATGCTCACAGTTTTGACAAGAGGCAAGTACCTACCCTCTAAATCTGTGATGCCTAAAGAAAGGCTCCCAAAATCCACTGCCTACTAGACAAATATTGCTATCGATAGGTTAAAGTTGGTGACCTGGTGGTCTAGGGGTAAGGTGTCAGACTTCTATCCTGGCGGCCAGGGTTCAATCCTCAGTCCCAGCACAGATTTATCTGATTACTAAACCCTTCTTTCACCTCTGACAAGACATCTTGTGAATGTGGAGAACGCCAGGCCTCCACCGTGGTTCGGATTCCACGTTAAACTGTAGGTCCTCCATTTCATCTCACAATCACCCTACCATTACACATTAGCGTAAGTGTGTATAACCCGAACGGGTAATAAGACGCGGTGCTAATAATAATAATAATAATAATAGGTTAAAGTTAGCGACCAGATACAGCTTATAAGCCACCTTAATATATTACGCTTATTAAGAACTGCATTTATCTGTTGGTTAGCTATCTGAAGGACAAATATATTTTTAAGCAGAAAACGCAAGAATGGTATTGTTATTACTAGTGCGCGCATGCGTATAGTCCCTACTGCTATCGCTACTACCTGTAAAGTGGCTACAACGCTCAACATTTGTTAAATAATGGCGGCTAAACGAGTGCGAGTAAACAGATGGCGTCACGTGGGCACAGAAGCTAGGATGTCTTATAAGTACTGATTTGGGTGTCTGACAAAATGTGGTCAATATTTGGGTACAAAGTTTACAAAATTTTATTTATTCTACTCGCATTATGATACTTTGTTTTCATATAAAAATAACTCTACAAATGTTTGTCAGTTTATATAAAAGTGTGAATTAAATGTTCTAACGTTACATAGTTAGAACCCGGGATTGTGCTTATTAAACACGCGAACCAAGATTTTAACCCAAAAACAGATACTGATAGTTGAAACCTCATTAAAATCAACGCGTCACTATGGCAACAAAAATTTTAACTTTCAAATAAAAGTTATCAGGTACTTTTAAACCTCCAGATAAAAATATGATGGATGAATACATTTTATCTGGCAGATAAATGCTATCTGACAGTCATAAGACGCACTTTTAACTTATCGACCAGATAAAAATATTTATCTAGGAGTCATAAGACTAGACCTTAGTTGAATAACCTACTAAGACGCTCTGATCGCTGCGATGCAAATAAATAATAGTAAATGGATAGTGAAAGGATTCTTAGGAGGATGTTGGATATAGAGGTGGAGGATAGGAGGCTGAGAGGAAGACTGAGGGACAGTTGCCTGAAGGGAATAGGGAGGATTGTGGTGGAAAGAGGAAAGGACTGGGCCAAGGTGGAGGGAAAGATATGGTGGGAGGAAAGGAGGCGGTGAAAATGCTTGTTTTCCAAAAAGACCCAGCCAGTGGCCGTAAAATGTTCATGAATATGATGATAATGATGATGATGATGAAATGTATAGGCACAACTAACAAACATATGTATTAAAAAATACACAACTGACGGAACTGACACTTTTGTGCACTTCAAAAAGATATTTGTCGCCATTTTATTATGCCTGAAATTATTGGACAGCCGTTCGGACCCACCAGTTACTCCTAGCCACCACGGAAATCATTGTAACCCGCTTTTGTGGCCGCATGGTCCAGACCGCCGATGATGGCAAGATATAGGTTAAAATCTCTGTCGGATGTACTAAGGGTGTTTTTTTTACAAAATGATTTTCCTCTCTTCCTCCCCGCAAGTACGGGTACACCCCCCTTTTCAATATAATCTTATGCATCCCTTAAACAGTTATCGTGATTAGTACATGAGCATATAGTCCGAACAAGTAGTAAGACGTGGTGATAAAAAAATAGTTTTAAGTATATTTTGGTGTTATTTACTATCTGTAATTATGCTATGTTATCTTAAGGATTCAGAGAGATTGGTGGCAAGGGTGCTGGTGAATGAGACAGAAGAAAAATGTGATAACAAACTTAGTCGACATACACGGTATTGGTATTCAAGGGATTTCCAAAATTTTTCCTCGTATTTAAAAGAGAAAGAAGATAAAACAATTTTTAAGGCTCTCATTTGTACAAAAAGAACAAAATAACAAAATAGGCACCGTAAAATTATCACATTGTCTTCCTAATCACCTAAAATAAACTTATACCTCAAAAGGCTACGTTTCAAAACACAGGAATAAAAGGGCATTTAAAGCAAAATTTGCCCCCTTATAATTATTACGCATTAAAATGGTTGGTTTGGTGTATATAGTATGTAGATGAACTTCAATCATAAACAACTGTGGGTTGTTTTGTATATTACGTTACTACAGCCTTTTACTCTCTTGTAATAAGTAATTACTGATACTATTGTTAACATTTAAAAACACCCAATTATTAGTTATGGCTTTCTTTCCTTCCTTACTCATCGTTTGTTATTATATATATTTTTTTACTCTACTACATTCATACCCAGGCCTGTGGTCCAATAAGGGGGTTAAAATGGCATTGCACTCGATCTCCATCATCTAGGAAGTCAGGGTTCTGCCCTAGGAAGGATGTCTTAGTTGGGTTTTTATTTTTATGTTTATTTCTCCACTTTAATTCGTGTGCATTTGATTTACTATACGTTTTTCATCACTATCCCAACATTTTTCTTGAACATATCCTTGTAATAAAAAAGCCATTTCGATCTCTTAAAAAGAATGTCAATTTAAAAGAAAACGCCTGTCTCTTTTGTAACCGCAACAAGCAACACTATAAGTAGCTTTGTCTTGCCTATAGATCCAGGAGTTCCCTAGAATGTTCTGTACGATACACATTTCAATGCAGGCGCGTGTTATGCAAATAGAATGGCAGTGTTGTGGGAGTGAGGGTGGGCGATGACGGGCAAGGGGAAGGGTAAAGTTGAGAGCTTGTTCATCTTATAATCCATGTGTGACACACACACACACACACAGAAGGAAACTTTATACTGTTCTCAGTGTTGTTTAAAGTTCATTAAGGTGACACGGTACATAACAACAGCTTCAACCAAAACGTTCCAGTTGATTTATTTCGGAGCATTCTTAGAGAATAAATTATGAGCTGAAACTTGAAACATTCTATGCAAAAGTGGGTTGGGTGAAGGGCCCTCCGTGTTTGCCCATAAAAGTTTTAGCGTTTGGAAAATATGGAGTTAATTTAATTTGTAGAATCACATCAAATATGCTAATAGATTTCTAAAGGAAAACTAGTTTGTAGCTAAAGGATTGTTGTTGGACTTCATTCACGTCACTAGAAGTTTATTACAAAAAAAAATCCTACTATTCTTAATAAATTGTAAGTGTTGTAAATTACACACTTTATCCTCCAATTTCATTTTGGCTTTCGCATATCAAGAAAAAGTTTTGTGATCGTAAAAAATATCTATCTTGAGATTATGGTGAATCTTAAAGTTTAGTGTAAACACGAAACCAAAAAAGTAAATTTTATAATTCTCTCTGTCACCATGTTTGTCTCTCAGTCTCTTCTTAACCATGGATTCAAAACGGTTTAATGGATTTGGTTCAAACTTGATACATCTATGCTTAAGTTTGAAAATAGTAATAGCTAAAATAAAACAAAAAAACACGCACTGTTGAACACAATAAAAAATTGCCTCAGTCTCGTATTTTATGATTTGACAGCTACGTGAAGGTCATGGTTCAAGTTTCAACTGGTTGTACTGAGTTTTTTCATCTATTGTTGCCCGCCCTTTTACCATGCCAATGCCAGTTACTTCCTCTAAAAATCCCACTAGCATAAATATGTGTACAACATTAATCGGACGGATGAAATAACAAAAAAAATCCTTTTATCCATAGCTTATTTTATTTTTCTCTCTGAAACGTTATTTATTTAAATTGTAAATCTTAGCTGATACGATTACGGGTAGTAAAATCTGACAAATGAAATGGTTTTCTTGTTAGTAAAATAAAAACATTACTGTAGTTTTATAGTGGTTTTGTTATCATTGTAGGTCATGTTGGGTTCAAATTTGTTGTTTAGCCCTCAGTCTACAAAAAATATTTTTAATCTCAAATATAAATATATCTTATTGCAATCGAGAACATTTTCGAATTCGCGATTATGATGAATATTTACGTTTTAAGTGTGTCCGAACCTAAAAAAAAGTGCATTTTAAAATTATTCGTTCCCTTATCTGTCCGTCCGTACTTGGCCAATGATCTGAAACAGTTTGATGGATTTTACTCACACTTTGTATCTGGATATTACAGGGCAATACCTCAGGATAATTGTTCTATTTTGACCCAAGGTCTAAAATTAAATGTAGTTTGTTGAATAGTGATATAGTGTTTTAGTTATATAGTGATATAATGATAGTGCTAAGAGCATTGCCGTAATAAGATAAAGGTCCCGGGTTTGATTCCCGTGTCCAGGTGTCAATTTTCAGAATGAAATAAAAATGCCAAATGAGATATGGTTCAAATTGGGCATCTGCCTTGCTCTTTACAGTATAAATCATTAAATATGTATTTGTTTTTCTATAAAAAATCATTTATAGTAGCTTAAAAGAGATTTCTCTAAAATTTGAAATTTTTTGAAAATATCTTTAACGATTTGGCTCAGAATTGGTATCAGAGGACTATTTTACGTGATAATTTAATGGTTTTTGTTTCGATTTCTTAAAAAAATAATTTAAGGGTAGTTTCTTGTGATAAATATAAAATTTTAGATTTCTAGATTTTAGCCGTAAAAACTGATTTTAAAATGGGTAGTATCTCAGAAATTGCTTCCATGAAAAACATGAATTTGGGTTTTTATTTTATAACTTAAACATATTTTAGGTTAGTTTACAAATAACTCATCTAAAAATAATGTTAAGCTTTTAAACAATATTAGAAAATTTTTGTTTAAAATTTATAGGACTATATAAATAGTGTTTATTATGATTAACAGAATGTTGTTGTTTTTATTAGGAAAATCTATAATACACAATATGATAATTTGTTTGCAATTGAATTGTGCCATTTATTTCTACTGTGATTCAGTAAGCCTATTTTTCTACCGTGAATACGTTTTGAGTGGCGAAGGATGGTTGGGGGAGGTCTGGTTCCCCCACCGGATAAAGCCACTAAATCAACCGATTAAAACATAGTAGATACATTCATTATTGAAATAACAATTTACGACCATATACATCATGTTGTAGGAAAGAACACCAAATAAAAATAATGCATAATTATTTTCAAGAACTCTTATTTTTAAGAGCGTTCCCACAAAGGGGAGTTAGGATACTTTTCATAGCTCAAGAGATTACGTCAGATATTTATTGGTTAAGTTTCATAAGGAGAACCGAACTTAACTCTTGAGACATGGAACAGGTGTTGGCGTACAAGTTTCGCTTCGCGACCAAAATTTAAATTGTTTCCCTCCCGCCCCCCTCTTTGTGTTAACATACGGAGCTGTCATAATTCAAAAGAGGAACCCAACAGTACCTTGTAAGTGTATGTGTGTGTTTGTGAGAAATATGGCGCGCCTGCGTCGTAAAACCGGCGTCCGCTATGTCTTGTTTTCGTCGCAACATCTGGGTCGGCGTTATGTGAATTTTCACACTACAAACTGTAGAGAAGGAAATTGAAACGGCAATTTAGCAAAGTCACAAATTTCACATCATATATCTAAACTGGGATACTATTACACTTTTGTTTTATTATCATCATACTCGTCTGATATGAAAAAAAAATAATTGCATGAGAAAATGTAATAAAATATTTAATATTTTAAAAGGAACTCTACTTATTGCTATTTTTGTATAGCAAGATATAGCATCAAATGCTATCAACCACCGCATTGCCTTCGCCCTTGTTACAATTACATACTTTTTGATGTTTCCTGTCTTATCTAACTGATGATATCAAGACATGACTTACAAACAAAACTTAATTCTTACTCAAATATTGTACGCATTATTCTGACTTCTTAATAAATATAAAAAAAAAATTAATTCCGAATTAAATTTAATGTATTCTCAGAATTTTGCCTTAATACCCGTTCGAGCTTTTCACTTATTTACTAATTACGCCAATGGTTCTAGGGAAAAAGAAAGTTATATTTTGAGGATGTGTACCCTCATTCACGTGGAGATAGAGTGTAAAACCCTTTTAGAAAAAGCATCCTCATTTCACCCGATATAGATTAAAACCTCAATCTCCCCGTCATCGGCGGGCTAATCGACTGAGTGATGCCGACCATGTGGCCACCAAAGTGGTATATCAAATAATTGAAGTTTGAAATCTATAAGCAATGATAACTAATACTTAGTGTCCTACAAATATAATCAGGAAGATAGTTTAGTAACATATTTTTTGAATAATAAATCACATTAATTTATTTGTTTTATTAATTATTTTTGGTGAAAAATGCATGTGTTTTAAATCATTTACCTAGGTACATATACTTAGCTCATGTTTATGTTAATTATTTAGAATTGTCTTCATATATAACCATATTATTAATTACAAATTTGCTTTTACTCTAAACAGGTAGTTAGACGTTGTGTTATTTTTTAAAAATTTATATAGCACTGCGTCTTACTACCCATTCAGTTTGTACGCTTAAGTAAGCTACGCTAATGGATTGGAATCGGTAAGGTTGAATTTGGGGAAGTGAATCAGCATTTGCGTTGAGGGAGAGTGGAAAACCATTTAGTAAAACCACCCCAGTTCACCCAACAAAGATTCTAACCTCGAATTCCCTGTCGTTGGCAGTATATCTCGACACAACTAGCGCGTTAGTTAACTACACCACCAAGGCAGGTGTTGTATTAAAAAAAATTATATAACAAGTTTATCATCTTGAGCCACAATTCTAAGGGAGATTCCAGGGGCGGAGCTTTTCCCTCCCTCGCCATAAAATATTACTTTAAACAAAATTTAATAAAAAATAAAAATGCATCTGTTTCAACCATCAAGTGAAAAATAAATATGTTGGTTAATATTGTGTTGTATTATATCTTTAAATTAATTATTATCTGTCAAGTATTGTATTCTATTCTGTGGTCGTCTGAATCAGATTTATTTTTGTATAAAATATTGTGTTTCGTCTTCACTCGTATATTTTAATGCTTCCCGAATCAAGCAATAAGGACTCAATCATTTAAAGAGTTGAACAACGTTCTTATATTACCTTTTTATAGGTATGTGTTAGTTACATAGTCGCCCCCTTCAACCACTGCCTTAAATCAAATCCTAAACACGTGCCTAATAAGGCTAAGTCTTTTAGCCCAAATCTATATACAAATTAGCTTTTTTTTTTTTCGTTTATGAAGGTATTAATACTGATATCTGAGAGAAGAATGACTGTAGAGAATAAATATGTGAGACGAAATTAAAGAACTAAACCTCTACCATTTTCCTACAACTCAAAAAAACAGACGAATACAAGAAATGTCGACGAATGGAAACCACGCAACGATGAATTCTGTTAGTTTTCATCTTCTTTCGTCTGGGTATCTTCCATGGATGAGTTATCACACTTCTAGCTCACAACGGCAACACCTAAGAATAAATTAATTTTGAGCTAAACACGCGATATGAGTGGTTAGACACGTTAAAATATGGAGAGAAAAAACTGCAATAAGGGAATATTAATATCTTATAGTAGCTACATGTACACTCCGTTCACCCTGTAAGGTAACAGTTTCACCCTAACAGATTGCACTATGGCCCTAGGCCCTACATATAATCCTACAATATAAGGTAATCTTGCTAGCTTTCAAGGCTACACGATAGGAAGCATGCTTTGTCCAGGTTGAGTTAGCAGTCTCGCCATGCTTCGTCCTGATGTGATTACGTTAGTGGTTAAATGTCACTGTATATTGGGATTAAAATTTCTTTTTGGATTAGAGGTAGGAACTTCTTTATGGATTCAAGGTTTATTAATTTATCTATTTTGTATTTAAGGTTGACATTTTTTTATAAATTTAAGGCTGAAATATATATCTTGATATGAGTTTGAAACGCTATCTGAAATTTCTCTTAAAATTAGAGGATTTAAGTTTTTCTTTGGTGATATTAAATTTAAATTCAACTTTACTAATTACTAACAAATTAGCGTAATTACATAGTACATAAGCGTGTAAACCCAAATTAATGGAACTATGACGTGGCGCTAAGAAAAAAAAATCACTAATCAAAATAAATTATAATACCATATTTGACCTAATATCAGCCCTGGCTACGACTGAAGCCTATTTCCACTTTTGGGCTATGGCTACAAAAAACCTAAGTAAATTTAAACAGAAACAAATAAAAAGAAAAAAAACAAGAAAAAAAAACAAGAAAAATTATTTCATTTTTATTCTCAAACAATTAAACACAATGTGTAATATGGAAGGGTGGTAAACCCATGAAAAATTCTCGTAATACCTATGTTCCGGCTACCATTATGTTAGCCTGGGCTTTATTAGGGCCCCAGCTACAATAAAACCCTTTATTTTTTACCACAGCTACAGATATAGTGCCCGGATATAAGGTCAAATACAGTATGTATTTTGTGTAAAATAACTTGTCAGTAGGATAAAAAAATATGATATAAAACCTTATAGTGGTGACCATTAGTGACAGGCAACTGCAGATTTTTAATACTTTTTTTCTTTAGTTTCATGCTTATTACCAGCTCATGTTAAAGGAATATGTACTAACTACGCTTATGAGTTAGGGATGAGAGGGTTGGTTGTAAGGGAAAGCTGCCTATATTGTACCACCACCTAAATCGTATCACCATTAATTTTCTTGGTAATGATTATGGTAGAGTGCTCTAGTGGCTGAGTTTTGAACCTCCCATTGTGTTATGTAGCCTGCGAAAATATTACATTGTTATGACCACATTGAACCTTTTTATTAATGTTATCTAGTTTCATTGGATCTGGATATAATTTTTTGACTTCGTATCTAAGAAAATACTAAACCTAAAGTTATGTTTTACTTGTTTTCATGCATTTATTATTGTAATATAACAAATTCTACAAGTAACCTATGGTTTATTATCGTAGCGATAGTTTGAGGCTTTAAATAAGGTCATGTTTAAAGATCCAAGATGCTGCATAAATACCACGAGTGGGTTCTTAATTCATACCGGTACTATATTTGCTATTTTTTTAAACAAAATTTATAAAACACCACGGAAAAACATAAATAACACGCGTGTCCGTTGTGTGTCACAAAATGACGAAACGAAAATAAGGAGCTTGGAGTGAATCGGATATGAAATGAGCCCTCGCAGCTTATAGAAATGTGGACATGGTTTTTAATGAATGTTGTCACCAATACGGTATTGCAAAGCTAACATTGAAGCGCCACTTAGACTGCAAGAATTTTAAAGCTAATAACAGTAAATAAATGTTCTAGGGCGTACAACTACCTTGCCCCTTGAAATTGAAAAAGAGCTCGTCAATCACATTTTTAAATTAGAGGAGCTACTTTTTGGCCTTACAATTGCTGACGTGTGCAAGTTAGCATATCAAATAGAAGATCAGAATCACATCGCACATATCTTTAACCGAGAGACCAAAATGGCTGGTAAAAAAAAAATGTTTTACGCTTTTACAGCTATCGGTGTAACCAAACTTGTTGTTGCCAAATATTTACACACTAACTACTAGCGGTACAATTTTATCTCCGGAATCAAGAGTCCCGCCGAATAGAAGTGAAATAAAACGACTTTACTAAAAGTGTTCAAAGACCCTCCACCCTCCCCTTGGCAACCATCTCTAATGGAGAAGATGAGTAACTCTGTGCTCACACAACGAGGTCACATGATGATGTGACACAATGCCTTGAGGCCAACAAACTCTCTTCAAGGCGGCAACCTTAAGACAAGTCTCCTACTTGGTTCCAGAACGTCTTCACAAAGTTGATACAACGACTTAATAAAGAAGTGAAGTCACACTCTCACGGAAAATGGGGGTGCTTACTTTGACTGAATAATGAGGTATTTTGGGGGAGAAAGGGGTGACAAAAGTATTTGTCTTACAATTTACAAAAGAGGTAGAAGGAGCAAATCTACCACACAAGAGTTCCTTTTGTGAGAGTAGTAACTAACATAATAACGGGTTAAAAAAATGCGGAGTGAGGCTCTCTGCAAGTTTGTTGCCGGAAGCGATGAAATAACAAAGTAACGATACACAATTTTGAATATAAATCAATATAGTTAAATAATGTGTGGGCAGGTGACCTAAGAATCAAGAATCTCACTTAGTTTGGTTTGCAGGTGAATAGGGAGGTTAAGGTTCAAACCATCACAGGTTGTTCTGGGGTTATTTTTTTATAAATACTTCCCCGTTATTCCTTCCCAAACATTCAGCTAAATTTTTTTCATATTCCACCTTTATTATCTTAACCCCATTAGAGTATTTAAATGTGTATATCCCAAATGGATAGTAAAAAGTAAAGTAGAATAAAAAGTATAATTCACATTATTGTTGTCTTAGACATTGTACTTAAGGCACTGACCTCCAAGATAATTTAGTGTGAATCCTAATGATGACATAATTTAGCCGTCAAGCTATTCGGAGATATCTTTAGGTGTGGAATATTCCTTAAATAAATCTAATATAGTATTTAAAGAGGGTGCAATAGAAAAACTATGGACTTTTTACCCTTTTATGATAATTAATGCAAAAGGCAATTTAAATTATGCTAATGATGTGACGAAGATTATTGTATAATTTATTATAAATGTAGATAAATTTGCATCGAAGGAAACTGGGAAACTAATTATTAAAGAAAAAAACAACAGTATTTATTCCCGTTGGGATTCTAGCCCCGACATCCCTGTTATAAAAAAGAATATGGTTCCCACATTTAGTCTGCGTGCCAACTGGTGCGTGTAGTAGAATAATATATTACTTAAATTATATAAAATGCCGGTGTACACTTATTATCTACATGGTTAGTTGTTGTTACTGCAAATGTCTTATAAAATAATGTAAATATTATTTTGTAATATTGAAACATCTAAAGATGCTTTCCCAAATTGACTTGGTTTGTGGAATAGTTTGACAGTGGTCTCTTCGGGTGCGTCATGATCTGACGACGACCCAAGGAGCAATCAGGTTGGTAACCTCAGCGTCCGTACAGTATATAACCCACTTTGGTGGTGTTTCTAGAACCTCTTCAGCGTGTCCCTTTTACTTTCTCAGTAGGTTTACATGATTCCAATCTTAGACCTTTTCGTTTCCTTTCCCAAAACTCTGCTCGGCAACGGATTCAATTTTGAAGTCTCGCGAACTTCTCGCGGGTAACGTGATTACAAGGGAAGGAAACGTGGCGGCGGTGACGGTGACTCTGTAGTTTCTGCGGCTGCCCTCAAGATTACGCTTTCATTCTGTCCTTCGATCTCTCTCCCTCTCCCATTTGTTTCTTCTGGTTACATTCTTCTCATTTGGTCCACGGCATTAAAAGGACATCTTTCTTCCTTTATCTTCCCTCCTCACGCTTTCACCGACGGTCATGTTCTTTTTTTTTTCATTACACCGCTTTTATATATATATATATTTATTATCATCTTTACGTTTATTTATTGTCATTTCTATTTTAATACTGTACTTGGTGGTCATTCAAATTAAATATCAAACTCGTATAGTTTGTTTTGTGGGTTAAGGGTAGGTTTGAACTTGAAACCCCAGAAGGCTATAATTATAGCGTAGTATTCTAAATAAATATTTAGCACCACGTCTTACTACCCATTGGGGTTACACGCTTTAAGTACTAATTACTCTAATTGATTAGGAATTGGGAAGGTTGAATTAGAATAAATGAAACCGCATTTGCGTGGAGGGAGAGTGGAAACCCGTTTAGGAAAAACCTCCTCCAGTTCACCTGACCGAGACCCACCCACCCGAACCTCAATCTCCCCGTCCTCAGCAGTAGAGCTCAACACGAAAAGTGCGTTAGCCAACTACGCCACCGAGGTGGGTGACTTAAAATCCTCTCTATTTCCCTCCACAAGAACGATGGTACTAGTTAACTGATTAGTGATTTTGGTAAGATTTGAATCTTTTGAAAATGTCTTTAATGATTTGGCTCAAAATTTATATGGGGGGATTATTTTTCATGATAAACAATAATGTTTATTAATTTTTTCTAATATAAATTAATTTAATGGTAGTTTATTTAAGGCAAACTTAGATAGTTGAAATTGGCCTTTAAGATTGAAATCAAAATAGGTGTTGGTGAATAGTGAATAGTTTCTTCATGATAAACAAGAATTATTTCTATTACTACTAATTAAAAATAACTTTAAAAGAAGTTTAAGATTACATATTTTTGAAAATTTGAAATTTATTAAAAATATTTTAACAATAATTGAGTTTAAAATAGATATATAAATAGTGTTTATGGTTATTAACAAGAAGACGTGTTTGTTTTTATCTTGAAAACGTACGAGTAGTTAATTGGAAAACTAATGTTTGAACACTTTTTTCCAAGCTTAATATGAGAATGTTTGCACGATTGTGCCGAAACATTTTCAAACCAAAATCATTAAGTACTTAACTAGGAATATTTTTCTTCTACAAGAAAGTCTCAATACAAAATATAAGTATGATTTCAGTGGTTAAAGTACATTTTCATTAAATAGTTTGGAAATGTATGATTTAAAAAGTTCGACTTTTTTTACAGAATCTATTCTCATTTTTTTGTCCACTATTACGTCTTTCATATTTCCCGTTCTTTTTTATTGAGAAAAACATAGTTTCTTTGACTTTTGAGTTAAACTTTTGTTCCAAACAAATTGATTGGACGTGCTCTTCAGTTTGAGTTATGATATTAATACTCCAAATAAATCCCCTACCCCTACCATCGTATACTTTCTTTTGACTCTTCCTTTAGGGAATTTAAACCGCAGTTATCAAGTCAGGTAAAATAACATTTTTGGAGTTTTCTTTACCCTTCTCTTTATTGGCGATCTTTGTCTCCAAACAAACATTGAAACCCTTCGTTTGCTAACTTGGATTTTTTTATCTACAAGAATAAATTTGATAAGAAAACATCTTCTCTTTACAGTAGTGATAGTTGAAGCATAACATTTATTTGTGGATGTGTAGAAATGGACCCTTTTAAAACACCAATTATATCTGGTTATTTTATTTTATATTTAATAAACTAGAAAACTACGCATTAGACAAAAGAGTATTTCAATTAATTTCCTTAAGATTTTTTAAATATTAATCCAAAGTATATATCTCTGAAAAATCCAATTACAAATAGATGTATCTTACGGATTTTTTTCTGGCTATACAATTAACTGTCACAATTTTAACACATATTCTGTTGGATGTATCCTTTTAGCTATTATTAAAAATAATACTTAAATATATATGGTAATATTTAACGCTACATGTTAGTGTAATCAAGCGCAGCTTTCGTCTTTTTTTTTCAAAGGACTCTCCTGTAAACTTATTAAACTTTAGATAAGCCCCTTTGTGATCTTTCAGACGATATGTGCACCACAATATTGGCATGTTTAATATTTTTTAATTCATTAAAAACTAGGAATAATAATTAAAATGAAGAATTTTCCTGTCTGTTTAAGCAAATAAAAGCGTTGCCCAGGCTAACCAAGTAATGAATTGCGTGAGTAATCTGGGCAATGCCGGATACTTTTACTGTTAATAATATATTTGGTCATACATTTAACAAATTTTCGGAAATAAAAATAGAGTTAGGGGATTATTTAATAATCACATTAGTTTGCCCTTAACTCTTAAGCTAAGCTCTATAAAATCAATACAAAAATAATTTTGGAAATAATCTCTTTGTGACAAACTATTCATGGGAAAGTTATGACAGAAGAGGTGAGAAACATGCTATTAGTGTCGTTAGTAATGGAATAATATGTGCTTTATAGTATTATGAAATATTATTTTAACTTTAAAGCAGGTTTTGGTTTACACGATGTATTGAATAAAAATTGATATTCAAAACCCAAGTTCTACTCCGCATTAGTAATGATATAAAATAGCTACAGTAGAATTTTAGTGAAAAAAAATCTGGAAACTATAAACTTTATTAAAACTATTTCGAAATATTTATAATTCAAGTCATGAGGTTTTCAGTTATCATTTTTGGGAGATAATATTATTATCTATAAAATGACAATAACACTACATACAAATATTATCAAAGTTTATCACAAAAATGTTTGTATTTTATGAAAGGTCCATTCCAACCATGACCCTAATATACAATGTCTTATCTACAGTAGCCCAATGGCTTCTTTGGTGCTGACTGACAGTTCACAGCTGACTTCTGAGAGTCAACATTTAGGTATATACTTAAATTTTGACCGTCATAAGTGACAGATGCTAGAAACATGTTTTTGCAGATCATCACATTCGGCGTAGGGATACGTAATTTGGTCTGGTAACTATTTAAAGCTGTCAGTCAGCACCAAAGAAGCCATGGGGCTACTGTATTTAACTTCAGCTCCTTTCATACCGTTAAACCACTACCCTGGTACACCTCAAAGAGGGCCCTACCAGATATAAAAGACCATCTACAGTAGCCACATGGCTTCTTTGGTGCTGACTGACAGCTTTGAAAAGTTACCAGACCAAATTATGTATCCCTACGCCGATCCAAATGATCTGCAAAAACCTGTGTTTAGCAGCTGTCACTTATGACAGTCAAAATGTAGGTATATACCTAAATGTTGACTGTCAGAAGTCTGCTGTGAGCTGTCAGTCAGCACCAAAGAAGCCATGGGGCTACTGATGTTTAGGCAGTCTTTCAACAATAAAGTACTGGGTTCGGTTATTTCTCTTATCTTAAGCCTTGGAGACTATCGACAAGAGTGTCTCACAACTCACAAGGCTCTAGTTGGAGTACGACTGGTACATAAACAAATATATAAACTATTTTTGAAACTTAGTACACTAACCTATTCTTTTTTAAACAAATTAGTTAGTTGCGAGAACTCATAAAGAACTAATCTACATCTACTGTATGGTCCAATTTATTTGACGATTAGAACATTTTCTAGATTTCTTTTCACATTGCCATAGGTCAAGTCATGTACCTGAGGTTGTCACATTTTATAGTTAATATTAGTTCTGTGATCATTTTACCTAGCTACCTCGCCATTTAAAAAATGCTAAGTAAATCATGCGAAGATTTACGTTTTGTTATTATCATTACTCCAGTCTTATGTTTCTTTTTGGAGACCTAACTCTTTGAATTTCAAGTTTAAATATCTCCTGTGACTTATCGTTAGATTTTTAGTTGATATGTTTGCTTTGTGATACATTTATACAGAAAACATATAAATAGTCTCTTCATATAGGATAACTTTTTATTGTATGGTTTTATGTTTTTTTCCCCACTTTTTACTTTCCATCTACACCTTGTAAAGAAAGTATAGTGACCGTTAAAAAATTCAAACTCGAGATTTTGATAAATGTTTACGTTTCATGATCCCATAAAACAAAAAATGTGGTTCTTGCAATGCTGTATGTCTGTTTGTACCTTGGGCTAGAGCCGAAACTATTTTACCAATTGGACTAAAAATTGGTATCTGGGATTTTCATAAAGTTTTCCCGAGGGTTTTTTGGAATTAGATTTCCAACCCTAAGTCTAAGAGAAGTTTACTGTAGTTAAAAAAGAGAAAACATCAATTATCTTGAAATTGATCTAACTGTTTTGATTAAATTTTATATCTACACATTGTTTACCAATATAAACCACTCATTTTTCCGTGAAAACAACTTTGTGAGTACTTTATATTGGGGAAATTTTCCATTTCTGATCATTTCCCCATAAATATTTGAGATACTAAATAACTTACCATTGTAAAGTTTTAGTACTAATAAAGTTAAAAATCTTTTATTTGAAATATATTTTTATAAAACCAATGACTTCTGAAGTATAAGCAAATATATATACTTTTTAATTCATGTCTTTGAAAATGAATTTGATTCTTATGCTCTTTGGTGGGCATAGATATTTATTTTTTCTCAATTTTTCTGTCACAGTATTCCTAGTTCTTAATGCCATAGAGTAAGTATCAGTGTGTATTATTTCATTTATGATCTTTGATGTAATGTTTTTACAACAATATATAGACCTATTATTTAGTTTAACAAATCTTACAAGTTTTTAGTAAATGTAAGTTTTAAGATCAATGTGTGATAAATTGTGCGGTGCACCGTACCATTTAATTACTACTCTTGCGGGCCATATGCATGTTGACTCAATACACTAACATATCAGTGCTGAGCAAGGTTAAATATAAAGGAAACATAACAATATCGGAAAAAAGGAGAGTATAAAAACATTTAGGGAAAATCACACTCAATAAACCAGACCCGCGTTCTAGCCCTAATCCTCCCATAGTCGGTAGCCCAATCTATTGCAAGAGTGACGCCTTAGACATTCAGACGCTGATGTAGTTCACGTGTCTTAAGGCTTCAATCTCACAATATATGCGATAAAAATTATGAATGAGTCATTTGGATTAGATTTAAAGCATGTCGCTGGCAGATTTCAGTAAAATTTTCCTCTAGTACGGCAAGAGTCACGTTACACACAAACGAAACGCCAAATTTGCGATTTAAAACAGGACCCCCCTTTGCTCTGTCATTTATAAATAAGTATACAGTAATAACAATGATATGTCAAAAAGTTATCATGGCTTACTACATTTTTAAAATTATTTTCTCAAATAATCTTTCTATTAAAATTTGATTGTAAGTGGCCTGTCTAACGGTTTTTTTACACCGTGAATTAAAATTAAGCTACTGACAAAACGTTAGCAGAACCAAACGGGAGTCTCAACAATAATTATAATTATTCTTCTTGCTTTATACAATATTACAGAATCTTGAAAGTTAATCAAAGTAAGTACCCTTCTACGACTCTCATTGCTTCTTTATTATGTTAGTAATAGAATACGAATTTCATTTGATAAAACCCATTGGTCACCTTCTTGCTTCTCTCTTGGTATTTCAGTTTGTCGATTAGTCATCTCTTGATTTGTCATCTCTTAACATAAATAAAATAATACATATATATATATATATATATATATATAATAATGACCTTATGAGTATTCTCACTAAAGAATTTTAACCATTCAGGCTTGAACAAATTTTCCGCCGTCCTCTTAATCTATTGCGACATATTATTATTAAATTAATTGTATACGTATGAAACATTACAATAGGACTATGGGTAACAAGGTTTTAATTTCCTCTCCAACCAAGATTTTTGGTATTATAATGTTCTCAAACAAGTCGAGTTTGGATCGTAGAGGGTAAGGAGGAAGGGAGAGGGAAAACATTGTTAGTCCGGTGTGTAGATGTGAGCGGTATTTTTAATAAGCGCTACTTCATATTTGATGGTATTCCGTGCCATGTTGTGTGCGGGCCTTGGTGGTAGCGGCGTGAGTGTTTGCGTGAGTGGCAAAGGAGGTGAGGGGTGGTTAGTGATGTCATGGGAGGAGAGATGAGAGGCGTCCTCTCTCTCTCTCTCTTTTTTTTTACTTCCGGATCAATGGACTGGAAAGGTTTTCCCTCCCGTAAATTGCAACTTGTGGCGAGTTGGAAACGAGATGAGTTTATCAGCGCCTGCTGTTTCCTCCCCTCTTTTACTTCTCTCTGCTTTCTCTACTGTCCCCTTCCTCTTTTTATCCCTAAAAATAAAAACAGATACGAAACAGTTATTTACTTTGCTAAAATAATCTGTGTTTTTGAAGGGGGAGCATTGGAGGGGAGGAGGAATAGTCAGAAAAACAAAAGTTGGTGATGGTTATATGAGACTTTTTTTTTTCATCATCTATATGAAGGAATGTTCACGGTATAGTATTGAGCCAATGCTTTTCCCAAATTTTGTTTGGATGATTGTGTGAAACCCTAGATTTACATAATATAGCTTATAAATACATCTTTTTTGTCACCGCATATCCCCCTACCAGTTGGAGCGCTGCGAATACTCCATTCACGGTAGGAACTACTCTCTAAAATATCTTTTTTCCTACCAATTTCCTACTATATGATAGATTTCTGGTAGGGAAAAAGGCCTTTCAGAAAACAATTCCTACGCTGAACAGACTATAGCTACCTAAACCTATATATTATGAATGAGGAATATTGAATTTAAGGGGATATGCGTGGAAGGAGAGTGGGAAGCAATTTAGGAGGGAAGATAACAATTAAACCTAAATGTGATTTTATCCCAGATAGACCCGCCATTGGCAGTCCAGTCTATTGCGATTGCAAAAGTGGTGCCTTAGCCCAATTGACCACTGAAGTAGATATTTGGGTTAAAGTATCATAACTACCCAGTTCAAATTGTGACGTGGCACGGGAAAAGGGACCTTATCTTCATTGATAAAAGATTTCAGGACAGCTGATAATACTGATTAGGATCAAAATATATTTTTTAATTACTGCAAAAAACTCTATATACACTGTCTTAGAACAAATAGAAATAGGTTCATATTTTATTTCCTAGACATCAGAGAAAACATTTTGGTACTTGTCTTTTAATAATGCAAAACTTTAGCCCTTGTTTTCTCAAAACGCACTTTTTTCAACTTGGAGGTCCAAATGGCCATAACTTTCTAAATTCTTAGAATATTTTTACACATTTTACATCAGTTTATTCAGCAATTTGTGAATTTTCCAGTGAAATCAATAACTAAATATTGACCTGGGTGTAGATACGTCCACTTTTATCGTACCGCGTCACAATTAAAGGGTAACACGCACTTCTTGCGCATCGGCGACCAAAATATATATTAATATAATACAATTATATTTAAAGACTGGAACTATTTTTTATCATCAACACGTTTCCGAATATATTTTATTTTAAATAAGCCTCAGCATTAAATTGGTCATTAGCGTCATAACCACTAGTGATATTAAACCGTTTTAAGAAATTAAATAAGATGGGGAAAGCCAAGGAAATTTAGGGGACATGGCTATGCACAAAATGAACAATTAATTAACAATGGAATGATTAGTTAAAGGAATAAATATAGTTGTCATAAAGCTCTCTCGCATGTGGTAATATTATCCGCATTGGTGGGTACGTGTTCAAAATGTCAGGCCCTTCCAATACAGTTTCTCGCTGATGTGGAATTCGAGGCCTCAAATCCAGGCTGGGTATACTGAGAGTGTTTTTCTCCCATAGTTTCCCTCCATGCAAAGTTTGTTATATTTAACCTCAATTCTACCTTCCTCGTCTCTACTCGATAAGCATTATTAAAATTTTTATAGCTCAGAAGGGTAGTAAGAAATATGATGAAATATTAGCGTCGTTTTAGACGGTTCCTTTGTCAGTTTCCTTCACCAGCAACATTGTATTTAAGTGCCTAAAAGAGGATTATGGACAGGAGGTTCATCTTCTCCAAGATAATGCAAACACAGTTTCTTGGAATAATTTACTTATTATTATTATTAGCACCACGTCTTACTACCCGTTCGGGTTATACGCACTTACGCTAATGTGTAATGGTAGGGTGATTTTGAGATGAAAATGAAGGACCTACAGTTTAACATGGAATCCGAACCACGGCGGAGGCCTGGCATTCCTCACAGACCCAAGTTGTGATTAATACACATCTTTTAGTGAAGGAAGGGTTTGGAATAATTTACTATTTCCATTCTTATCAAATAAGTTAAAGTTTAACTCGACATAAGCTTGCGTACCAGAATAAAAGCGTGCATCAAAAAATAAACTCTTAAATTAAATTATTTAATCATCCATTACGATGATATAATTACACTGTAATAGTTCTAGCACAGTAGCTCACAATATGATTCGTATCTGGCCCCTCGAGTGTCCTTAAAAGGTCGATGTGTGCATCGGGATTGGAGGTAGACAGGATGAGCAGACGGGGGAGTGAGGGGGAAAGAAAGAGCGAGCTTGTGGGGTTCTCTTTGAGAAAGTTGAAGGTAGGGGAAAGGAAGGCTATGGAAGCTTGTGGTGGGTTACGGGCGATAGAACTAGAGAAGGTTAATTGTCCGATCCAACCTTTCCTTTAGTAGTTAAGGTTGGGGTGGGAGGTGGACGAATTTGGGCAGGGGAAAGAGTATATGGTGAATTAAGGGAAAGGCAAAGGAATGTCTTCTGATGGACGGATGGGCGGACGTGTAAAATGTTCGAAACTTGATAAACTCACCCTTTTCACACATGAACGAGATTTCTCTCTCTACCTCATTAATTGGTATTTATATAGCATTATTTGCACCCAAATTGGTGAGATCATCTAGTACGGTTTTCAATGTATAAGAAATTTCCCAGCGGGTCTTATAAAGGCTTTTATTTTCTAACTGATTTTCAACTTTTACTCCACCAAAATGTGGGTAGATCTACACTTATTTTCACATTTATCATCCAATATTAATTTCTTTCTCACCGGGACGAGTGGTAAGACGAAGTGGAAAAAAAATCTCTCCATCCCTTAGCCTATTGCACACGCATCCATTGACCTATCCCCATCTTTGTTCATTAAGGTGTATTCATCTGGAATACGTTTTTCCTTGGTTTTCCAACCCGTTTCTTTTCTACAATAAATGCCAATAAATACCAATAAAACCTCTTTTCTACGTATTAACCCAAACACAATTTTAACCCCTTATTTATATATTTCAAAGAATTTTTGTTTTGTCTTAATATCTATGAATAATCTATCCATCCCTCAACAGTGAAGAAATTATTGGCCAAAAATAAGGGTGGTTAAAAGTTTTCTCTCATCAATGTTAATTTTGCATATAATTGAATAATTTCGACCTCCATTGACTAATAAATTAAAATATTTGGATTTTATAAATACTAAACAATCAATAGTCATGTAACATAAGTGGCACTAAGCAGTATTTGTATTCTCAAGCCAAATGATGAAGTATAAAGTTCAATATTTTACTGAACCACTTGATTATCATTATATTTTCCACGATCATATTTTAACCTGATGGATATTTTTTTTCCCTACGGTTAAATTTTAGGCTGGTGGATATATATATATATATTTTTTTCCCTACGATTATATTTTAGCCTGGTGGATATATATATATCCACCAGCCTAAAATATAATCGTAGGGAAAAAAAATATCCATCAGGTTAAAATATAATATATATATATATATATCCATCCTGTTAAAAGGTAATCGTGGAAAATATAATGATAATCAAGTGGTTCAGGAAAATATTGAACATTATACCTCATCATTTGGCTTGAGAATACAAATACTGCTTACTTTCGCTTATGTTATATAACTAATGATTGTTTAGTATTTATCAAAACCTAATGCATTTAATTTAATAGTCAATGGAGGTCGAAATTATTATATTCTATGCAACATTAACATTGCTGAGAGAGTCTTTTAACCACCCATATATATATATATATATACATGTGTAAAAGCACATGCATAGATATGATGTTTTCACACACGTCATTGAAGATGACTGGTGTGCTAATGATATTGTCTATAGAAGGCTGTAACGATTTTGTAATCAAGATGAACTCTTGCTATCCACAAGGGTTTCGCACAAGAGTGTTTTTACTTAGACACCCCACCCACCCCCCAAAAAAACAACCTAAAGTAGAAGTCCAAAGGCAAGTCAAAGGAGCGGGTGACCAGGTAATGGGACCTCCCCAGCCAATTCACCAGCTATTCCGTACATTAGATAAATGTCTGCCAGCTCCGCAAACGTGTAGCCTTGAATAGTGGCTGTCCTCACGCGACTGTGAACGCCGCAGGGCTAACACTACAGCAACGTTGCTTCAAATGGGGTAGTGTGCACACAGATTAAATCTTCAGGTGAAACGCTAGGAACATACTTTTCTACTAATCAGTTGCCTAGCTCCCCCTGCTCGTTACCATTGTCGTTTTTCGGCATGAGAGGGGAGGGGGAGGAGGGCATTTCTTTACATGAGTTTCCTGACTAAATGTGTTCCATTTCGGCTCATCTACAACCGCTGTAAATTTGTAACATTTATTCCGATACAGCCTGTATACATATATATACTAACGTATATCTAAAAATAAATATATGAATTTGTATAAATATGTATATAATATATTATGAGCATATATGGATATATGTTCATATGTATATGTATATATGATAATATAAATACTTATATATATATATATATATATATATAAGCTGCATAGTTTGGAGGCTAACGTAGACAAAGGTTTGTAATTAAGTTTGAATTTTAGCCATTTTCATTACGTTTATATAAATATACAGAAATATTGAAAATAAGTATATTCTGTATACAGATATATACATTTATTTTATCTGCTTATATGTATTCATATTGATATAGGCCTATTTTAACATTTTTAGTTACTGTCTAATATTAAAAATAAATTACAACGCTGTATCCATACATTAATTTCCATATTATCTTTTGCTAGTTATTAATCTTTTAATATTCTCTAATTAAAATTTTCATTTAAACTAAAACACATTTTTAAACAATGCTGCATTCTTTAAACTGTTAAACATAACAGTACTTCGATTCTGCCCTAAAAAGTTTTTCTCTTCTAGTTTATGACATCGAAAGATATGTTTTTATTTCTTTTTACGCTTCTTTCAAGACAAGGAAAGTATATTGGCAAAGTAATTATAACCATTCACAAGGTCATCCTCTCTTTGCTTATAACATTTTAACAAAAGCAATTACTCGTACAAATGATTTTTTTTTATTCTGTAAGTTCTTTTTTAATTCACTCGCTTTGGTTCTATTTTATTTAGAGAGGCTAAAGAAGGCGTAAAGGGAAATAAAAGTTCTGTATGAAATGGTACTTAAATGAGAAATATAATTTTCTTTAAATGTGAAGAAAAGAATACTGAAGAGTAGAATTAGAGCCTTGCGCTATTGAGTTTTCCTAATGGGTTATTAATGTCTCATTTGTGTAGAAATTAATGTTTCATTTATGAAATAATTTATGAGTTTTCTTGATACATTAGTTAATATAATAAATGGTTTATTTTAAATTTTTTGTCAATATATATATACATATAAATACGTATATATTTGAATAGATGTTAAGATTAATCTAATATATTCCATGACTTCTTACAACTAAAAGTCTGATTCGACATTTTTGTTAATTCATAATTGTAATTATTATTTTCTAGCACTAATGACGAAATTAATCATAAATATAATTACGTTTTACTTTTTATCATCTTTTTTTCAAGTTCACACCGTCAATGTCATATTCATTATGTTAAAAAGATAATCAATTTACATTCATTTAATTGTATCTTCTCGAAAATCACCCATCAAGTTAAAAGTAATTAAATAGTATTTGATGGACGTATTATTACATTTAATTAAATAACCGTTTAGTTATTAAATGGATTGTAGTCCAAAGAAACATCTACATATTAATTTATACAGGGCATATTCAAATAATAAAAAAAAATCTGTTATATTTTCCAGTGTGTTCTTTGCCACAGTATAGGGAATCATTACCAAAATGTTGTTAGTTTAATTATATATAAACGTTAGGTGGTCATATGGTTTCCAAGGTGTTAAGCTCACAATCAACTGTATTGCTGTATTGCTAATGAGAAGGTGCACTGGGTTTCAATTCCCATCATGTATAAAGTTTTTTCCTAAATATTTTACCTTCACGTAAGTTCGGGTACATTTCCTCTAGATTCAACCTTTATCATCCTTAACCCAACAATATATATGCAAATGACCCGAAAGGCTAATAAGACGAGTAAACGTGTTATATACCAAAGTAGTGATTTGTTTTACCTGCGTTCTACTTTCCGTTCATTCTATATGCATTTTAGCTATGCTAATAGGGAGGGGATGAGGATGTTAGAATTTTAAATAAAATATAGCTTTATTTATTTAGATATGGAGTGAGAAAAAATTATAGAACAACTACCTTAGTGTACCCACTCAGGACTTAAACCCTGATCTCCCTTTCTACAACAAGATTAGATACGCCTTACATTTTGTGTATGTAGCCAGAAATGGAGGTACCAACAATCTTCCTCTATTTTATAATAAGGTGACATAAAATTATCTGATGTAGCTCAGATAAAACTTTGTTAGTTTTATTATAGATTGAAAAGGCTTAGTTCCTACAACTTACCCTTATAAAACATACCCAACTATTTTGAATAGCTTATATCTGGTCCTTTTGGTTGAATTTGATTTTTGTTAAGACTTAGCCTCAGCGCAACTCTTGTTCTTTGTAAAAACTACTGAAACCTGACATTGTACTTAGAGGCTAATACTATCTTGCTCTATTGGGAATTGTTTTCTATAGTGTTTTTTATATTCTTTCTTTATGGACAAATACAGTTATGATGTTTTCAAATTCACTCTACTTTCCATGCTTATATCGTTAATGTATTATATGAGTCGTCTTCTTCCTTTATTGAATTAGAAGCTTTCAAATAGTTTTTAAAACATTGTAACTAAAACTAAAATATTTTAATCAATAGTTTTTTCCCTTCCCCCTATCACCTTAATCACACTAACTCAAGACGAATGGAGCTTACATAAGTTGTCGACGAACGAGACCATAAGGAATAAGAATTAATTTGATTGATTAAACTAATTTACTATGTGTTAATGGTTCCACGTGTGTCAGGCTAGGTGGTCCTCCTATTTTCGTATTAATATAGTGGGATTACGATAGAAAGGAACTTAAAGGATATAAAAACAAATTTTGTTGCGGTAGAAATAGATATCATTTTAATAAAAGCCTATAACTAAATTGGATATCATCGCTGAAGAAACCGCATGGCTACTATTGGAACAGCGTTGTAATTCTCTCGTTTTTGTGGTAAATATTCTCTCAAATATAAGACAAGTTTTGCAACACTGGTTGGTTCAGATTGTCAGTAGTTCCTTCTTAACCCAACAAACCACCTTCAGACATAACTGAAAGTGAAGAGATTTAGCAACAGTTTATTGAGAGAGAGAGAGAGAGAGAGAGTGGAGATAAAAATGTTCTACATAAGACATGCAATTCCCTCAAAAATGACATTGAGTGTAGTAAGGAACGTGACAGTTATAGATTACATGTTTTTATTTTATAAATATATGAAAATGGTTCTAGTGTTTTTTTACCTGTTAAATTGTCCCCTCAAATTTAAATCAAACTTTAGATGTCTTAAGCCAAATAATAACATAGTTATTTGGATTAAGCTTGAGGATTTTTCTGATCAGATAATTTTACATTTATTTTAACTTTATCTTTTTGTAATACAAATAAATAAACCATGTAATGGTAGTGTCATTGTGTGACTATATATCTATATTGAACCCATATTAATACCAGCACCGGTATTCACGCTGTATAAAGCGACAGGCTCACAATAGAGAGGACTTTCTGTGATTGGGTGGTCTGGAATCTAATATCAGTCGCGTACCCTTGGGCCATTTTTTTCTGCACGATATTTACAACTGTGGTGTCCACATTACTTTTCCACGATGATTTGGGTGCATTTTAGTTAGGTTTCACTACCAAACCCTACCCCTTAGATTAAGTTGTTAATGAAAATAGTGTTTATACCACATATTAAAATATATATTTTGCTCTCAATCTTATTTGTAACACGCATTAGCATAACAAGGACATTGTTATTATTTTCTCTTTCCTTAGCCAATACTATATTGAGTAATTATTAATGCTTAGTTGCATTTATCACATAAATACAGCTATATAAGTTACATAATATGAACAGCTTTTGACTTAAATTAAACTTTCTTCCTTCGATTATAGTTTAATTACTTTCTTACCCGCACTGATGGGCACGCGGACTAATGCTGTCTAATTTTGTTTGTCAACGACGGAGAAGTAAGGGATCGAGTCCCTGTTATGTGTACAATTTTTTTTCTAAACGCTTTCCAACTGTCTCTCCATGAAAATATGAAGGAGTTTCTTATAAATTATAACTTCATCAACCCTACTCCATTTGTGTAATTGAATGCGTACGGTCCAGACGGGCAATTAAAAATTAGATGTCAAAAAACAACTTTGTTTGCGTCCTCTTTGTTATTTTCTCATTCTTTTTAATTTATAATTTTCTTTTTCTCTCAAGCTACAAGCTATTTCCTTAAGTGTATTTTTTTTTGCCCTCAATATTTGTGGCTAATTGTCTCCCAACTTCATTTCCCTGTTCGAATTTTAACTGCCTCGTTCTGGTTTCCTCTCTCCGTTTTGATCATGTCTTCTCTTTACCTTGTGTGTGCATTCAGATCAAATGTAAATTTAACTTCGGGAAAAGTCGATCTGGTTTCCATTTGGTAGTCTCGTGATGAGTTCACTGGTAAGAAGGAAAAAGATGAAGCGTTTGGGGATGATTTTTTTTTTCAAGTAAAGGTTGAGACCGTTCCACTGACTTTCAAAAACTGTTCTAAAGAAATGGTCTTTTCCCCTCTCTTTTATTTTTTGCAACTTTTCACCAAAACTGGAGACATTTTTGCAACGTTGCTATGGTTACTTTTTTTTCTGTCTTGTGGATCTTGTGTTTTTTTCTTCACAAAATAAAAGATTTTCCCATCAAAAGTTGAAGTTAAAAAGTCTTGTAAGAAAAAGAAAAACCAGTGAAAAATGCCTTGAAATGAGGAGGAGTGAATCTAGAACGAGGGTTAAGACCAATTCCCCAATCCCTCTCCCCTCCCTTTCCTTACAATAACTTGGAGGGTGCTCTTGTTGCGATAGCAAATTGTAAAATTCCCAAGTTTCTGAAAAAAATAAACCTTTGTTACCAACTAATATATGACGTGTATTTAAATGAAAAGACACGTAAATTAAAAATTTCAAAACGTTGCAAAGTCTTCGTTCCAGGCGAAACAAGGGCAGTAAGAGTGGGAATTCTTTTGAGGCCTGAGAGATTGATGACTTTATATTGTTTTTTTTATCCCTTTAAAATGAAATATTCTCTATTTAAAGGAAGTAATACCAACTTTTTCAGAATTCTCTTTATCAGAATTTAATAAAATATTTCTAGTAGACTTGATAACTGACATGATCTGTCATCATATATTGGGTAACTTACAAATATATGATTTTTTTCTTTAATTCCAGTTTGTATGAATTATTTCTTTAATTATTAGTTTTTCCTACTAAATATTATATAGAATCAATTCCAAAATGTTTTTGTCCTTTATTTTAAATCTACAAAAAACAAACTGACACATAATAATTATCTTTAGGATTAGATAAGTAATTTTCCTTTTTGTTTAGAAATGTAACTAACGAAGTTCTAGTGATGGTTGCTTGAAACAAAAGTAAGCCATGGGCCAGTATTAGCCTTTCATTCCATTCTTGTCCTTTAAATATTAAATATTTGTTTTCACCACGTTCTGGTTTTACGCACATTTAATAAATATGATATAATTTTATATAGGGTTGCCAGACAAAAAACTTCGGTTTTCCGGAAAGGTTGCATTGTTTAGATGATAGTCCCGGTGTTCCGAAAGACCAATTTGGGACTACGATGGTCCCAGTTTTTAATTGTTTTTGTTTTGTTTTCTTTTACCCCGCAATCGATGTTTTATGAGAGTAATATTATGTTTGTCAGGTTAGTATGCATAAGTATTACCCAATTGGGTAAAGTCCCGTCTATTCTTTAAATTTAATGATTACATCCTCTTTGAATTAGCACCTCGTTGCATCATTGTGAGAGTGTAAGTGCATATGCAGGGATATATTTGTTTCATTGTTGTGAAATTTATTCGTATATTAAAATAAGCTTACAGTGTTTAAGCATAATCATGGCGAAAAGACAGTTCAAGATAAAGGCAGAATCTAATGGCAAATATAAATAATATATACACTTTTTCTTGTCTTTATTTATTAAATTAATAATGCTTCTTCTATTTTTTGTAATATGTGAAAGGTATTTGTTTAATGTGCCGTAAAAATTGAAATAAAATTGTGATACTCAAATTTTTTGTCACAGTTTGGCCTAGCAAAAATCTGGCAACCCCTGTTTTAAGAATGAGTTAAGTAGAATTTTGAGGAAATGTATAGGGTACGTGTTTTTGTGGAGTACCAGAAAGAAACTGTACCCGCCTCTTTGGTATAGTTACTTAACGCCCTAGTTTTGTGCTGAGCAAGGCTGCCGACGACGGGGAGCTCAAGGTTTGAATTTCGGTCGGTCGAACTGGGGATGTTTTTCATCAATTCTTTTCCAATCTCCCTCCACGCAAATGCGAGTTAACTTCCTCTAAATTCAACCTTCCCAATTCCTAACCCACTAACCTAGTTAGTACTTAAGCGCATAACCCTAATGGGTAGTAAGATGCGGTGCTAAAGAGGTAACAAAAAATTAGGAAACCTTTTAGAACAAAACGACCATCATTAGACCCGAACGGGATTATAATTCTTAACTTTCCATCACCAGTAGTCAATAATGTTGTGAGAGAGACGCCTTGGACCATTTTATCACATAAGAAGGTTAATTTTTTATGGTAAACTTATATCTGCAATCAGTAAAATACAATCGCTGAGATAGTTATCATAAGATATGTCATTTCTTCATCAGGGAGTACTTGGACTATAGTATTACTGCTAGATAGATTATAATCAGTACACCATCAGACAAAAGTTTTGCTAAGCTTGTACCCTCCCTAAAGGCTTAGAGAAGGTAACACACACATAAAGAAGGAAATATAAATAATACAGGGTTTTATCAATGAGGAATATAACAGAGTAAAATATGTGACATTACGGATAGTTAATTTGGTTTCCGTTGTCTTCTGAAATAAATATAATGTGATTGTAAAGTGTAAAACCACACTAAGTAGATAAAGAAAAACATAATAAACTGAAAACAAAACGTCCAGTATAATGAGCTTTGTGAGTACAGACAAATGAGCCAATAGGGTTTAACTAAAGCAACTTACTCTTTGGGACCAATATTCAAGATCATAAAGTCTCCCGAGAAGACAATCCCTACAACTCGCCCACTGCAACAAAGTCAACAGTGGAGGGTAATTAATTATAAACATTTAAAGAAATCCCTTCAACTGACTTCAAGAAAGAGCTCGCTCGGTTTAATGTTTTTACCTCAAAGAACATGACCATTAACCCATCAGCTTGTACCCACTCAGGTTCTTAAGAATCCTAGCTACTTAGGCATATATCAATTAATCAATTAAACGCTCTATCTACGGCAACTAATAGTGAGTTAACATCATAGTCACAATGAGGAGGTGCTAACCTAGTCCTTCTTATACGGGGATAGCTAGCCCCAGTTAGGGCAAAATGGCTACAGCCTAGAGCCATAGAGGCCATACTCATGAACAAAACTTGTTTACAAGGTATACCCAACAAGTCCAAGTACAACGAGTGTACCACATAAGGAGGCAGCCTACATGCCTTCAAATAAACTTGCAATAAGATATAAAATCGGCCCGAGGGCAGAGCCAATAATAAGAAGTAACATATAAGATCCCATAATAACACACAATACACGATACTTAGCAAGGGCCAAGAGAACTAATTAGGTCATCAAAACATATCTAGCACTCCCCACTAGTGACTCAAGACGTTCCCTTCTTGGCTATTCAAACAACATTGCTTGGCAACCAATCTAACGTTAGTTAGCAACATAGCCATAGTGATGGATGTATACAAACATAATTCTAACGTAGCTCAAACTCATGCGGATAAGCCGCTTAGCACAATAAATAACACAAGTAGCATATATCGGCAAGAAACTATATCTGCTCATTGAACCACCAGGCCCTAGTTGACTCTTGTGACAACTCTTGTAATATCAGCCTAATTAGTTCGATACTTACATACATCAATTTATCAGGGGATTGACTTAGAAAGAAACGAACTCTTCCCGACTCCCAAATAAGTTGAGTTGATGCTTAGTAACCTTCCCATTGCTCGTCACTATACTTTGATAATTACATAGCAAAATTATTATTATTAGCACCGCGTCTTACTACCCGTTCGGGTTATACGCACTTACGCTAATGTGTAATGGTAGGGTGATTGTGAGATGAAATGAAGGACCTACAGTTTAACGTGGAATCCGAACCATGGTGGAGGCCTGGCATTCCCCACATTCACAAAATGTCTTGTCAGAGGTGAAGGAAGGGTTTGATAATCAGATAAATCTTTGCTGGGACCGAGGATTGAACCCCGGCCGTCAGCATAGAAGTCTGACACCTTACCTCTAGACCGCCAGGTCACCTACATAGCAAAAGATACACAACTCGGCGAGCAACAGTACAAACCGTACGTAGACGGGAATTAGCCAGTCCGGCTAGCAAACAGTCCGTGCGAAACCCAACTCAGACGTAGAAATCAGCTGTGACAGCGCAGCGTTATTGTAGCCCCAGTGGTAGAGCTGGCGGCGCACTTCTAGTTCACCAGTGATAGTGGTGTTGGTGTTCCAGGTGAGGCGGGATACTACCTATGAGTAGCCCTTGCGTTGACTCCACTGGACTCCATTCCGGCCATGGCCTACTCAGATTAACTGCTACAGTAGAGAAGGTACAGTTAAAGACACGATCAGTCGTAAGGTATTACAAGTTCTGTATCTTATTCTGCTCGGGTGGTATATTAAATCAACTCCAAAACTGAGAAGGACAAAGGAAGGGGAGAACAGGTGTCAGCCAATCACGTGTTGCAGCAACAGCGCAGCCCAAAGTGGTCATCAAGGGGGGTAAGGGCATACGCAGTGGGAGCAAAGAGAAAAAAAGGCAATACGAAACGAGTGAAGCCCCAACATAACAGTTTCTTGATATGGTTGATTACTGAACGAAATTAAGCTTAAAACACACTCACATAGACATTTAGGTCAAGGGGAGACCAACCAAAAGGGTAGTTCATGAAACATAGATGATCTCTTGAGAGTTGAAAAAGTTACATGATTGTGTGAACTAATATGCATTAGCTCGGCACAAGTTGAATATCTAATAAAATAACATGCCAGGCCTCCACCGTGATTCGGATTACACGTTAAACTGTAGGTCCTTCATTTCATCTCACAATCACACTACCATTACATATTAGCGTATGTGCGTATAGCCCGAACGGATATTAAGACGCGGTGCTAATAATAATAATAATAATAATAATAAAATTAAGTATTAAATCAATATGACCACATCGGTTGATAGAAGAATCCCTCCGCCTGTTTATACCTTTTTCTCTCTATCTTTCAAAGTTCCTTCACCCAAGCGATTCTTGATTAGTATTGAAGTGGCTCTTGCATGTACAGAGTGACTTCACCTAATAAAACTGAAGTGAAATGTTTTAAAACTCTAGAAACGTAGATACATCAGTCCAATCCATGATGTGCCACCAGAAACCAACTTTTAAAATACTTGAAACAAGAATAATTGAAAATACCATTAATTTTGTTTATTTCACACAATCAAATCAGGGCATTATTAGAATAAAGGGTCCCGTATTTGCCTGAAGAAATTCCTTAAGAAAATTGTATTAAGCTTATTTTTCTTGAGTATTTCCATTTTAATTGCAGGTTATGGTGACATTATTATACTATAGGTGTTATTAATTTAAAATGTAGTTCATAGGAGAGTACTGTGTTGTTAAATGGACTAATCATCATAACTATTGTTTCTTTTAAATTATATGGTAAACTTATTTCCTTATACATTTAAAAATAGTTATTAACGAAGTAATGTATATAAGATAATTCAAAAGAATTGTGTGTACCCAAAGCTTTCTGATTTTATAAACAATAATAATAATCTCAACATATATAAGAATTTTATTATACGTTTAAATGAATTGATTTTTATTGAAACATATACCCATTGTTTACTTAAAGTGTGCTTTGAATACACAATATATTTTGATCCCCATAAACGTCATAATTATTGTATGCAACCTTAAGGAAATTTTTGAGATGATTATAATAATAATTACTAATATTATTATTATCGCGTCTTACTACCCGTTCGGCTTATACGAACTTACACTAATGTGTAATGGTTAGAGTGATTGTGAGATGAAATGGAGGACCTACAATTTAACGTGGAATCCGAACCACGGTGGAGGCCTGGCATTTCCCACATTCTCTAGTTGTGATTAATATACTTCTTGTCAGAGGTGAAGGAAGGGTTTTGTAATCAGATAAACCTGTGCTGGGACCAAGTATTGAACCCCGTACCCCAACATAAAAGTCCTACACCTTACCCCTAGACATCCAGGTCACCTTTGAGAGTACTAACAGTTACTTAAGTTTTTTGCTGAAGCAAAGTTTTTGCATTGTGTTCAACAGACAAAGCCTTAAAATGCATTTTTATAGGAATATATAGTCAATAAAACTTTTTGCCTAAATTAAAGTTATGTTCATGATTATTTTATTCATATTAAGTTATAGTAACAAAATATGATTCTATATTAAAAACTTATATATAATTTTATTTCAAAAAAGAGGATTAAAAAACAAGAACACAAACACAAAAAAATATTATTTTTCTATGTTATGTCTTATATATCGATACTCTCAATGACGTTTTCTAGGTTCTGATGTGATTTCCGGTTCCACAAAATGACATTTCTGGTCCGCCGGTCCACTTTCCTACTCTCTACTCACCCCNCTCCATTTACCATCCAAAGCTATCCAAAACTGTAGAGAGTATTTTGTTCGCTTGTCATGAGGAAACAATAACTTCAGTGGCAGAAAAAACAAAGAAAAAAGGGTTAAAAAAATAAAGAAGCAGAACAATAAGATAGCATGAAGCCGCACGATAAAGAAACTTTGCGTCCCGTCCAGCGATAGAAGATTGGTAGTGGGAGACAGCAATTCTTTCAACCCCCAAATATCCTTATTTTGATCCCCATCCCCTCATGTCAACCTTCTCTTTCCAATTCCAAAAATTAAAGATTTTCCATTATCCATTTGACACAATATTTCATTAGTTTAAATGTATTTTGTTAAAATAAAATATATTATAATTATTAGCGCTGCGTCTTACTGCCCGTTCGGGTTATACGCACTTACGCTAATGCGTAATGGTAGGGTGATTGTGAGATTAAATAGAGGACCTACAGTTTAACGTGGAATCTGAACCACGGTGGAGGCCTGGAATTTCCCCACATTCACAAGTTGTGATTAATACACGTCTTGTCAGAGGTGAAGGAAGAGTTTGGTAATCAGATAAATCTGTGCCGGAACCGAGGATTGAACCCTGGACCCCAGAACAGAAGTCCGACCCCTTACCCCTAAACTACCAGGTCACCAAAATAAAATATAATTTTGTTGTGTCCACAAGACATAGAGATAGGAATGACCTCAGTTACAGGACAAACTAGGATAGCACAGTTGTTGAGCAATGGCGTGGAAATTCACAGATCCTTGATCCAATTCCTGTATGGCCATATTCACTTAGTTGAAAATTGAAGTAATTTTTGCTCTTAAATTGAATGAAACATGGCTAACGTAGCAATAAGTACATTTTAAATACCCACGAATACTTAATAAGAATTTTTTCTGAACCTAGGATTTAAAAACTGTATGTTAGTCTACTTGTGCTTTAATGAATTTAGACCAATATTGGAATACCAATTTATTCTACGTAGACACATCCATCCATCTGTCATATCCCTACGATCATCTTGACATTAAGGTTAAACAAATTCTCAATAAAATTATAATTTTAGTCATATTTTTAGATCAAATAATTACATGAAGCATTTAAATAACACCCGCCTCGGTGGCGTAGTTGGCTAACGCGCTAGTAGTGTTGAGCTCGACTGGTGAGTACGGGGAGATTAAAGTTCGAATCTCGATCCGGTGAACTGGGGGGGGGCGTTCCTTAAATTGTTTTCCACTCTCCCTCCACGCTAATGCGGGTTCGCTTCCTCTAATTCAACCTTCCCAATTCATAGTCCATTAGCGTAATTAGTACTTAAAGCATATAACCCAAACGGGTAGTAAGACGCGTTGCTAAATAATAATAATAATAATAAACCTTTAAATAACATTTTTCTTCTTTATTATTTTCCTACATGTCTTACTGCCGTTCGGGCTATACTTGAAAAATTAGGTGTCTCGGGATATTTATTTAATACAAGATATAATTTGGCATATATAATCTTATATAAGTGAAGAAATGTAACTTAAACTAAGATTAATTTCTAAATCGATAAATTTGCGGAGTATTGGTTGCTTGTACCTTAAAGTCTATGGCTTATAACAATATCCACACAAATTTAAAAACATATTATTTCAGTTTGTTAGAGCCAATCAGATGGGATATGTCTTTGGCTTTATGTAATTTATTAATATATATATATATATATATATATATGCACAATTTATCAAAAATTGTAAATGTATTATTATATCATATGCTTGTTGAATATATATGTATATATGCATATATATGATATATATCGTTTCATTGTTATATTAAAAAATATGTTAGTACTTGAGTTTTACCACAGCTTCATTCATATTTAAGTCTGGTGTATTAATATTTTTCCCCAGCAAATCAACTAATTTACCAAAAGCTCCATTTCAGATGAATATAAGGAGAGGTAAATGCGTACATGTCAACGACACCACACATTAACAACTATTTGAAGTAGGGAACCAAAATGTATATGTTTAATAATTTCAGTCCTTGCATCAAGATTTGATCGCTTACGCAGAGGCATTGTTGTAAAGAAAACCAAAAATAATTTAAATTAGTTGGCTTCCCAAGTATTAATATTTGCTTTCTTATGAGGAAGCATAGTTGAAATAAACACCGAAAGAGGTAGTTTAAATGTTTAAATATTTTTTTAAGGTTGTATCTCTTATGTGAAATCATTACCCTAATGAGCACCAAAATAAATTATTTAAATTTGTTATCTAAGAAAAAAACAACTAATTTTCACGCAAAGCCATAAACTAACCGAAAAAGTACCTAAATTTAAGGAGAAAATGCAAGCGCACTAACAGTGCTTCTCTTAAATGGATATATTAAGGCAATATACACCAAATATAATAGTTTAAATTTATGATTTAAGATAAATACTATAGTCACAATTAGTTTAAAAGCAAAACTGTAAAATACCGAGAAAGTATTTACATTTAAGATGCAAATGCAGTCTTACGTGGAAGTATTGTTGCAATGAAATAAAAATAAATGGTTTAAAATTGTTACGTAGTAAACAAAAATCGAATAAATCTAATGAAGCACTCTATATTAAGTGCCCTAGCACACCAAAACATACCAAACTAAATTTTTATGTTGGCTTAGTACCAGGCGATAAGCAAGAATATTATTAGCAGCGCTAACGCATTCAACACAAACGAGAAGGTTAAATGCTAGAAAAGAATAAAACCAACTCTGTGATCTATGCGCGTACAGGGATTTCCAAATAAACATGCACTCACACCCTCATTATTTAGTCCCATTTACTGGCTGTATAAAATACTTTGTACCCACGCTGAGCAGCCTTGACTTATGTTTTCTGCTTAGGCCCAGTTATTTAGACATTGGTTCGCTCCGTTATGAGACAGCATGAAGGGATATATAACTTAACCATGTTCCCGAAATAATGATCCAATCCAATGAGAGTAGTGGGGGGGTATTATGGGATCAACTTGACCTTTGACCTCATTTCAGGTCATTTTGAGTCATTTCAGGTCATTTGAGG